>JAVXUP010002550.1:0-122644 GCA_033070095.1 Escallonia herrerae | reverse complement strand
AAACTCTGCCTTACTTTTGAAGAGTTCTCTATGCTGGTAGATATCCTAGCCAATCTCCCAATTATTGGTCTGGCTGTTTAAGATGGTTATCTCAAGTCTCTCAAAAATTTATTGAAGGTCCCAAAGGAGTGTGCCCGATCATTCATTTGGGTTGAAGGTATTCAGCTCTCTCAGATAGAATATTTTTTTGCCAAGCCGACTGGTCGTGATTAACAGTATGCTGATGGTCGAGTGGCCACCCTGGCACTATGCTTAATAGCTAAATATCTCACCTTTTTCGGCCCTGGGGTTGCTGACGTGTGCCTAATTGACGTTCTGCTTCAACTGTCCACCTAAGGTAAAACCTTGATCCAATTAGTGGTAGCTAAAAACTTGCTTGGTATCACTGATGTTCATAAAGATTCCAACGTTCCATTCGAAGGTAGTTCTTTGCTTTTCTACATGTGGCTGCTGGATCATATGCGCCTGACAGCCAAACCTGCTGCAGTAGGGTGTAGCCCTAATGCTTTCCATTCTCGGCCTTTACTCTTCGAAGGTCTTTCTAGCATAGGTGACTGGACTCACTTTTTCTGCATGCAGGAGTCTAAGGAAATCTGTTGGTACTGTAAATGGTGGAGGGATCACAAGTCAGTTCTAAGAACAACTGAATATCCCTGTGTTTATTTCCTGGAATTGCGCTACACATCCTTTTACTTTACCTACTAGATCCAGAGGTAGATTGGTTTTGAGTAGGTGATTCTAAAAGTTTATGGGGAGTTTGTAGGGAAGTAAGCCCTTAGTCCTTCCATAATCAAGGCTGTCTTGGAGGTTGGGGCTCTCCGCCTTATACCCACAGTTCTATACAATATAGACCTTTCCTTACGAATATAGAGCCAGTTGCTCCTTTGTTGCCTAATGCATACATCTGTTGGCTTTGGACCCGCATTCCAGAAAAGGTATTAACATTGGAGAGCAAACTAAGGGTAGAGCTGAGTTGGGACTTCCGAGTGCTTTTGTGATACAATCTTTGGAGCAAGCGGAGGGGGAAGCTCATGCTGTTATCGTATTGGGCCTGGAGATGTGCTGTTATCGTATTGGGCCTGGAGATGTCCAAGTCTGGCAGGTCTTCTCAGAGCATAATACAAAGTTTCTGTCATCCTCAAACTGAAGATGAAGTTCGGGTCACTTGGATGAGGCGCTCTTGGATTGGTTCCTAAATGCTTGAGTAGAAGGTGATGCGGATAAGAATTTGATATTGTCTTTACACCTGGACAAGCCCCAATGACATTCCACTTTACTGCTGAAGGAGAAACCATCAAAGATGAATCAGACCATCAAAGCTGCTCAAAACTGAGAAGCTAGTGTGGATGCTTATCTCGAGGGCCAGTTTGACAGGCAAGGTAATAAAGGCAAAGAAAAAGTGGATCAAAGACTGACTTTTCAAGTGGAGGAATTGGAGGACACAATTTTGGTGTCTCAAAGGTCGGCTTACAAGAAAGACTTAGAGACATGGAAGTTAATCATAAATGATGAGGACAGTTTGAGTATGAAGAAGATAAAAAAGATGCTGAAGTATATCCTTTTTGTTGCTGATAGGACTTAGGATTTTCTCTTTGTCCTAACTTTTGCCTAGACCATCCTTTGTAGGGCTTTCGTCATAGCGGGTACATTTTATTTTTCCTAGTAATTTTTTTCAATTCATATTTTTTTTGCCCTAAATTTTGCCTAAGCTGCCCTTTGCAGGGTTTTCGTCCTAGCAGACCCTTTTATTTTTCTCAGAAATGTAGTCAGTGCTTTAGCTAGTGGAATAAAATAATTTTATTAAAATTTGAATGTACCTGAGGTAACTTTACGGTCTACCTATGTACCACCATTTACGTGTTGCATCAATTTGTGTGTACTGGAAAAATATTCTCAAGGAGGATTAGGTCATTGGTAGTTCAATTATGAAATTTGCTTATGCATAATATTTCTTTAATTGATCTAAATTGATTACTCGTGACAACTCAATTCTGTCTAAATCGACTAATAGTGTTCCACAATCATATAGGGACCTGACTAGTTGATTTAATATTTTCCTTGCAATTTCCAAATTTGTCCAATATTCTCCTTTAACACCAGATATCATTCTTTCAATCCGTATCCCTTCACTCGTATGTTAAATACTCGGGCAATCCACTTCTAGTAACTTTGAGCATGATAGAGCTCCTTTAACCATCTCTCGTCTGCCAAAGCCAATTATTCGAATCTTTGTCTCACCCAGTCTTTCTTGGCTATCTAGTTTTCTAACAACGTTCTGAGAGAGTTGACCTCCAATTTAGCCAGAAGCACAACCTCTATGCCACAGACTAATAAATATGGAGTAGCCCCAGTTGACGTTATCACTAATGTCTTATAGCACTAAAGTGTGTAGGGAAGCTTATTTGGCCAACTTTTACACGAATCTGTCATTTTACTCAACATGCTCTTAATGTTCTTATTGAAAACCTCGATAGCCCCATTGGTTGGTGGTCGGTATGGTGATGAGCGGTGTCAGGTGATACCATACTCCTCGGCTAGGTTTTAAACTTCTCTGTCAAAATGTAGCTTGTTATCTGAGATAAACTCCCGAGGTACTCCATATCAGCAAATGATATTGGTTCGAATAAACTGAGCCACCTTTCTGGCATTGAGCATGGTGTACGAAGCAGGTTGCACCCACTTCGTGAAGTAATCTATGGCTATCAGTATGAATTCATGTGTAGTAGAGGCCTTGGGACTGATCTTCCCTATCATATCTATTCCCCAAACTGAGAACGGCCAAGGGGAGGTCATGTTGTATAACTCTCAGGGAGGTAGATGTTGCAAGTTAGCTTCTACCTGACATTTATGGCACCTCCTCACATACTTGACATAGTCTTGCTCCATAGTACTTTAGTAGTATTCATGTCAGAGGACTTTCTTTGCTATCATCCGCCAGTTCATGTATGGTCCATACTCTCCTACACGTATATCTTCCATTCATTTGGCTACTTTCTTTTTCGGTTACACACAAAAGGTATTCTCCATTATAGTGTCTTTTGTACAGTCTCTGGTTACACATGATGAACAGTGTTGCCCATCTTTTTAAAGCTACTTGGTCTTTTGAGAAACACCCCTCAGGATGCTATCCATCCCGGATGGGATTCTTTATATCGGTATACTAAGGCTCGACTACTTCGTCTAGGGTGCTATCATGAAGCAATAGGCTGGTCGGTCTCTCTTCTGTACAACAAATGGTTTTACCTCCTGTCCTTCGGGTCTGTCAACTATTGATGCGAGGGTGGCTAGAGCATTGGGAAAGTTGTTCTTGGCTCGGGGTAGGCAATGGAATTTTACATCTTCAAACTGGTCTATGATCTTTTCCAAATGGGCATGATATACTCGTAAACATTCACCTCTAATTCTTCTCTAATTCTTCACATACCCTACTATATGATAAATGCTGAATCTCCATGCACTGTGATCTCCCAAAATCCTAGGTTTGGGGCCATTTTTAAATCAATGATACAAGCTTCGTACTCGACGATATTGTGGGGAGATCAACAATATCCTTACTTCAAAACCTTAGTTGTTCGCTACTCCGTAAAAATAACTGCCACCCCATCTTTGTTTCAACAGTACATACTCTTTTATCTAGGAACTTCGCCTCCCATTGAGTGGTATCATTTGTCAGGCCATCTACTGATAGGTCAACCACGACCTTTCCTTTGATCAAATTCTGTGTGACATAGGTGATATCAAATTCTGACAACAATATATATCCACTTGGTTGTGTGGTTTGACAGGACAGGCTTCTCAACTAGGTATCTCATGGGGTCCATTCTAGCCAACAATCTGATGGGGGTATGATAGGACGTAATGTTTTCTCAAGGGCTGAATAGTTCACCTCTCCTTGGGCGAGCTTCTTACGCACATAATTTATGGCCCTCTCAACCAATGAATTCTCCAAATGCTGGGCTAACAAGGCTCCAGCTGTGGTTTCAGTCACGATAAGGTATAGTAACAAAGAGAGACCGGGTATAGGTAGGCTTAAGACTAAGGGGTTGCTAAGGTATTGCTTGATTTTGTCACAGGCTTCTTCACATAGGTGGTTCCATTCTTTACTCGAATCCTTCTTCAATAGTTTGAATACAACTTCATAGATCATGGTTAACTGTGGTATGAACTGGCTAATGTATTGGATTCTACCCAAGAATCCTTGAATTTCTTTCTCGGTCTTGGGTGGAGGCATTTCAACTGTAGTTTTGATTTTGGCTAGGTCTACCTCTATCCTTCATTTACTCACCATGAAACCTAGCAACTTCCTAGCTGTGACTCCAAACGCACACTTATGAGGGTTCAATCTCACCTTGTACTGCCTTATCCTTTCAAAGTATTTCCTCAATACTGTACAGTGATCTCCCCGTTTCCTTGATTTGATGATTATGTCGTCCACATACACTTCCACCTCCTTATGGATCATATCAGGGAATAGGGTGGTACTGGCTCTCTGGTATATAGTCCAGGCATTCTTCAAACTGAAAGGCATTACCGTGTCTTTTCTTAATCTTCAGGAGCCATTTTTATCTGTTTATACTGTGCGAAACAATTTACAAAGGATACCAACTCATGCTTGGCTATATTGTTTATGATCAGGTCTATGAGATCACGTCTATGATAGGTAAAGGGAAGTCATCTTTGGGAGAAGCTCGGTTCAATCTTAGTAGTCCACACACCAAACCAAAAGGAGTATGACTAGCGTTTTCTGTAAAGTATGAAAGAGACCCAAAAATATAATTCTAAATGCCAAAAAAATTGAGCAAAAGATTCAAAAAAGTGAACTCTAAATACATTACGAAGATACACTGGGATTCTAAGCTTTGGGCTGGGGTTCAGCCCTTTGTGTGAGCCCACATTGCTCCACTCGTCCTTTTATACAACATTTCCACAAGTTGTGTGTGTTGTTCTCTTGAGCTATAAATTTCTCAATCTTATAAGCATCCAAAATTGTTACAAAGAATACGGAGAAAGATATGGGAAGCGTAGTGCTGTTGGCGTTGATTCCAACGACCTTCGGCCATGGGCTTTGGGCTTGCCTTCGCTACTGCCTCATCAAAACCTACGATCAAGTTTGCTTTCCTTTCTTTATTTCATTTCGTACCACGTAGTTCCACATTTTTCTTTTGACTTTCTAGGGTTCCATTGCTCGATGCTATGCTATTACATGTTCAAATTTCCTGTTGTATTAATGTGGAGCTCGACTAAAAGAAATTGTCTTTTTGGCAGTGTTTTGGGAAGACCGCTTTTGCGGTGATGGTATTAAACTACAGTTTCGAGAGATAGGATGCGAGAACTGCCCCTTCTTTAAGATGGGGGAAGATCACGAGCACGTCGTCGATTGCACCATCCATAGTTATCTAAGGCATAGGTATACCTAAGGCGCAAAGGGTCCATGGAGCCTAGGTGCAAGGCATAAGCGAGCGCCTTTTCGAACTGAGGCACAAAATAAAGAGAAATAGATATTAGTGCATTAAACCACTAAAATCATGTAAAAAATTCAGAACATGACACTTTAACAAATTTTCAGCACTAGAAAAAGTTTCAAATCCATTAAGAAGTAGTTAATCCTAATTGAACATGACAACATCATCCTCATCATCAGTGAGAGGTAAAGCAACGATACTTCTTCAAAAGAGAATCACAGGCTCCAAGTCTGGAAGAGTTTCGTCTTAAATTTTATCTTCTTTGTCTAAAAGATGAAGTGACGTAGGAGATTTACTCGAAAGAGAGTAACAATTGGCGTCGGGGTGTAGCACAATGAACAACAACAAGCGATTTGATTGATTAGGGATTTGGGATTTTATGGTTTAGATATTGCTTTATTATTTTATGAAATAAAGAATCAAAGAAAATGTACGGTTGAGATGATGCTATGATGCAAGAATCAAAGACTAGGATTTTTGGGCTTTTTTTGGTTCCTCTACCACGGCCTTGCACCTGGGTGTGTAGTTGCGGATGGTGCGAGCCTTTTTGAAGGGGTTGCGCCTAGTCCCAGGCGAGGCACACTCCATGCGCCTTGCGCCTAGGCGTGCCTTTGATAACACTGGCACCACTCCTAATATTACAGGATAACTTACACCCCACACTTCCACTATGAAGACATTAAATGTGTATGCATTTCCTTAATGTACTGTGTCTTGTTTTTTGTTCTAAATGCTCTCTACGCATGCATTAATAAAGCTACTGTCTTCTCTTGTTCCTTTTAAAACACGAAAACCACGATTAGAATTTAGTTATTCTAGTATTCAACTTCTTAAACTTGTGTTCGAGGATCATCTCTGTCAAGGATCCAAGTAGAAGTTGGGCTGCTAGATGGCTTTGAATTGGTCTTAGCAGCTGCTTTTCTACAATCCTATGTTGCTTTACTTTGTTTTACAATTCTTGTTTTTGGAAATCATGGAAGCACATCCTACTTCTACTGACTGCTAAGGAAATGATCATGATTCCTGCTTTTGCCTAATGGGCTGCATTTTTTATGTGTTATAGTATGTCTTTGTCTGATGATAGCGTCATCTAATGTTATCTTTTGTTTGTGTCTTTTTATTTCTTTTCCCTTTCACCTAAACGCTAGTCATACTCCTTTTGGTTTGGTATGAGCAAATTCGAGGGCCCATTGCCAAAGATAACGCCATAGCAAATGAAGGTGTTAAACGCAATGAGGAATTTGAAGCTTTATCAGGATGAAAGAAAGAAGTTCGTTTGTCGGTGGAAAGGAGACTATGTACACAAAAGCTATAAAGTATCTTCATGGCTAAAATTGTGCGTGTTAACGTGCCGACTACGCTCACTAATACAGGACACATTTAGTTGGGCTGCACTAAGGATAAACTTTAAGCCCGTAGTTTGTAATTTTTCCTTGTCCTTTTGCTTTATACGTGGTTCTTTTCTCTATCAATTAAGCTATATATACGTATCAAAAGTACCTTTTCGAACTCTTGGAATGGAAGATGCATCTTGGGTTGACATATAGTGCTACTTGTCAAATATAATTGATCATATGGGATTTCCCCGTTCTTTTCCCCGATGGAGATATCCTCTGTTTTGCCCATGAAAGATTAGTTAAGGCCCTATGGTAGGGCGGGCTGAGATTGCTACATTTTGGCTTGTTCAATTAGGGGAGAGAAGCCCTTCCCTTCTTATTCCGGATTCCTGTTAAGTGAAAGTCTTTTCTTCAAGTCCGTGGGCGTACTTGCAAACCTAGTAGGAGTGGATGACCTTGCTAAGAATATCAAGATCAAGTGCGACGGTGTATCGTATTCGTGGAAGATAGTGTTAATTGATGAGATGCTATTCTTAGTTTGAGTTATGGAGAAACATTTTAGAATCCAAAGGATTTTGGAAGAAGCAAGACTAAGATATTTAGACTGCAACACTAGGACTTCTTAGGAGGAAGTACATATGGATGGCCAAGAAGTACTTAAGAAAGATATCTTTTGGCATCTGGATCAATCATACACAGAAAGGCGGGGCTTACGTCGGGTTTTGCTGTTGCGGGGTTAGAATGTTGCTCATTGGATAAGAACATATTAGGTAAAGTGGAGATGTGCTTCTAGAAATTTTACGGTTGTTATATAGTGAAAATTTGTCTAAAGAGTAGAGCACGTCGTTGGTGCCAAAAAATCTAAATTAGACGTGCTCTCTTGTTGTCGATTCATAACAATTGAATTTTTATTTGGTGTGTAAAGTTTAATGTAAATATTGGAAGCCAAGGGTACATTTGACCAGGTAAGCATGATACTAACATCTAAAATCTGCTGCACCTAAGAATATTGTAGGTGGATGCCGAGTTGCCAAGCACGCAAACCCATCCACCCCCCCTGACAACACACACACCCCTCCCCGTCCCCCTTCCCGCGATGGTTTTAGTGTAAAGGTTTTGTGAGCTCTAATATGCTGCTATTATTAATCCCCTTAGCAGACACCCACACCCCACAGACGCACACACAAGCGGCACAGACACCTATGAACACACATGACACACCATGGTCCTCCCCAGGTTCTTACCACCTCCACCACTGCACAGCCCCCTGCCCATCCACCTAGCATACTCACAGCCAAGGATAGACACCCACACCCACACCCACACATATGACACAACCACACGCCCATAAATACACACCCAAACATACACATGGAAAACACACACACACACACACACACACACACACACACACTCACAAACACATAGAAACACACACCATCACCTCCACCCCGACCCACCCCAACCCCCGTCTTACCTCCCTTCAACCATCGTACAAGCCCACATCCCTAACACCCCTACTCATCATCCACCCGCGCACCCAGAGACATAAACATAAACTCTGTCCGCCCCTCCCCACTCCACCTACCCTTACTACCACAATCGCCAGATCAACACCATCAACTTTTGCCACCACCTAATTGTTTGAAAATGGAGAACAGTCGGCCACGATCACAAAAGAATTGATGTGTCGTGTGTGAGGGAAAGAAAAAAGATTGAGAGATGAGATAACTCCAAGACTAGTGGAGGTGGGTTGCTGCCGCTGCATTTGTCACCATCATAAATGGCTATACAACTATCACAGTGGCAGTCATTGAATCTATCACCGTGGCAGTCATTGAATCTATCACCGTCGTCATTATTAGTTAGTAGGTGAAGATCGTGCATTGGGCATCGGTGGGTAATGGGCATGGGCTTTGTGGGGGTAGTGGGTATTGATGGTGGTGGTGGTGGTAGCGACTACTCTCGATGGGCAATGGAGGTGGATTGGTGGTGACCGGGGTGACTCCAACTTTGTTTTTTGTTGGTTATATTTGTAGTGGCTGGTGCTCGGGGTGAGAAAATGGGGAGTTATTCTTTGAAAGATTAAAACCATAATTTTTGCCAATCTATTTGTGACAACTAAGATTTACTTTTAAGTAAAAATAAAAAATCTTAGAAAATTGGATTAAGGTTTTAGAATCCTATTAGCTATCAATCAAATCCAAATGCAGGTATTATAGATACATAAATTTCTTAAGGCAGTGGAATTTTACACTAGGCCATCAATGTAGCAGTATATAGCACGTGTACACACAATGCTTTGCTTCCAAACCCTAAATATAGGCAGCCTTCTCTACTCTAGTGTCTTCTGTTCACCAGCTCTTTTTCTCCAGCGAAGAAAAGGTTAGTATTATCTCTCTCTCTCTCTCTCTAAACCCTCTAGTTAACTTGTCTCATCTCATATCCTTGTCATTCTCTCACTCTTCTTCCCATACAAAGTGTACAGGTTTTCACAGTTATACCTGTTTGAATTTGATTACTGGTCCTGGTATTTAAGTTGCATGGCGTTTGATTGTCACATTAAATTATAGGTTGCCCCTTTGTTTGATTGTTAATGAATCATTTTTGTCTGTTTTAGATGTTACCAGCACACCAGATAACTATACCGTTTTGCTTGTTGGGTTGGGCATTCACCCGGTCTACGTGACTAATATTCTCTTTATTGTTGATGGTTTTGTCCTATTGGGATATTGCAAGTCGATTTGATTGATTACATCATACATGATTTCTTGATGAATATTTTAGTGTGCTTTTTGGTAAGAGCAATGCTAGTGTCGTTCGAGACTAAAGCGGGCTTCACCCTCTTCAAAATATTGGATAAAGGGAAGAACTCCAAAGTTGAGGTAATTCCCTTCAATTCCTGGATTCTGTTCATATGTGTCAATGTCAAGGAGCATTCGAACTATTAATAAATCATCTTTGTCTGTTGTATTGTGCTAATTTTCCTACACAGTTGCCCATAATATGTTTGCTGATAATGAGTAACATAACATTAGTTCTTTGAGAATTTAGACAGAAGAAAGACGTGGGAAGTAGCAACCGACAAAATCAAGTCATTCATCTTGTGGTCTCCTGTTAGTCGAGCCATTGCTGCTGCCATTAAAACCCATCACCATCATCACTTTGTTATTGAAGTTCAAACCATCATGCCCCACAACACTTTCCGGACAACCATCAAAACCATCTTGTAGTTATACGCCTACACCTTGCAATTAATCAAACTCAGAAGCAAGTCACATTCCTACCCTGTACTTCTTCAAGAAAAGGGAGCAAGTCAAAATCAATATTCTTTAAATTTAAACTCAGAAGAAAGAGGTAAATGTCAAACTTTATTATTGCTGTTGCACTTAAAATAGTCACTTGCTCTTACAAGTTAACTAGGATTACTTTTTGCTACTATTTTTGCTCTCTACATAAAATGGTGGATTGGTAGGCCTATCGCAACAATTTTGTGTTGCACGACTTGTGCAAGGAGTTTTTCGCATTTAACTCAGCTAGAAAGGTCATCCTAGTTCACCATTATTGAAATAGTTTTGCGCTACTTTTAGAAATCTTATGCTGAACTTCTGGTTTGGTGACTACTGTTTTCTTTATATATATATATATATATATATAGCCTTAGATAATTTGTCTAAGGCTATACAGTAAAACGGCGTAGTTTTATGCCCATTTCATGTTAATTCTCCTGTCAATTTCTCTCTCTCTCTTTCTTGTCAGGTCAGCAGCCACAATCACTCTCCTCTCGTCACCGGCGCAATCTCTCTCCTCCCATCGCCGGCGACCTTCCACACCGGCAAAAACACCATTGCGGCCCCTACAACACCGGCATTTCACCGTCTCTTGTTAATCCTGCCGGCAATTTCTCTATCTCTCGTCAGACGGCGCAATTTCTCTCCTCCTTCGCCGGCGACCTTCCACACCGGCCCTTTATCCTACTATTTCCTCTGCCGCATCTCGCCCATCCCCGGCGACCTTTCACATCGGCTACCACCCACAGTCACTCATCCACACCATCGCTCATCCGCACAGTCGCCCGCCGAACGGAATTCCATCAGTAACAAGCCACTTATATATATATATATATATATATAGGCGGCCTCAGTAACAAAAGTGCAGATCAAGGGATCTCTTCACCCCAGGTATCTGCAGTGTCTGCTCTGTGAGATTCAACTATGCAAGGAGCCCACTTGCAGTTTTCATTTACATTAATGATTTTATTTGCAATGTGATTCCGTTGACACACCTGGGTTACTGCTCTTCTTCAATGTCATGTGTGGTTCTGTATAGAAAATGTCCTGATAAAACTTTCCATTTCAAAAGTTGAGAGCTTGTGGCTTATGGTATGTACAGAAAATTCTCTTATATTTTCTTTTATTACAGGGATTCATGATATGCATCGTAATGTTTAGCCTCCTGATTCTTGAGTTGATCAGCAACTGTTTGCCTTTGGTTGTATATGCACTGGAACTAGAAATTTATGTTCAGATTTTTATCTATTTTGCAACATCAACATATTTTCATTCTTGCATTATTCTTTTATCCATGTGATTAAGACTTCGGATCCATTTCTTTAACACTACGCTGGAAAAAGACGTCTTGAAGTGAGAAGGAAGACAATGTGTAATTTATCGAACTTAGGAATGTGTCTTGGCCCCCTCGAGTGATCTTGACGTAGAAGGTTGTAGAAAATTTGGCTACATTTGATCGAGGATAAGGTTCCAGAGAAGAATAAAACTGACCTATATACCTCAGGCCTCATTATTTAAATCTATAAGCTATAAGTAGAAGCTTGTAATTATGATGTCTTTGCCTTACTCTTAGACTTTTCTTGCACGATAAATGGCTGGTGAGTCCATCTTCATAGACATACGGTAGGTGGACAAAAATCACTTCGCATTGTTGATTCATAAAAGTGGATGAATCTGAATTACCATAGGCTGCAGGCATCAACTGAGAAAGGCCGCTGTTGTTAGGTTCAGGTTCACAATATAACATCTACTTGGAGGGCCCAGATGCAACTCTATTCAAGCACCTTGGATTAGCACAAACTATACACATGTATAGTTTTTTTCCATCAAAATAAAAACAGACCGACCATCTGACGCATGCAATACTATAATGTTTTGGTGCGAATGCTGCATATCTAATAGCAGTACAAAAGTGTCTTTTGGTTATATATTATTCAATAATCCTGCCTCTAGGCTGAAATTCCCACATTCCTGGAATCCCAACTGGCCTATTTTATCTTCTTCTGTTAAGGGATCCAAGGCTTGATTTTCTCACAAAAGCATGACCAATATAATCTTTAATTGCTTGACAAAAGAATGAGAGGGAATATAAGTTGTTATCTGGTCGTAGGAACACTTTCAAGTGCTTTCCAACTATAGTACATATGCTGTGTGGTGTTAGCTTGAGGCTATGGGAGCAAGTTTTTGGTTTTGGTGATATAGCCTTTGAAACCTTCTTATATTTTGCTGGTGGACCTTGTAACATGGCTCAGTAAATAACCACCTGCAGGAAGGTTATTTAGGGCCTATGGAACTATGTATGTAACCGCTTATAGTATGGTTACTTGCAGGCACATTATTGCAGCTTATGACACCCTACTGAGATGTGTGATGAGTCGTTTGAACATCTTACATTGAGCAGTACACGGAGGACGAGCAAGCGGCAGAGGAAGTTATGCATTCTTTTCGGATAAGTGATTTGAGCAGCAGTTCTCCAGGAAGCTGCAACTTAGTGAGAAGGCTTTAAGGGATGCCATTCAAGCTATTCGTGGAAGTCAGAGAGTAACCGATCAAAGAAAGAACCTGATTGTACATTTTGTACTTAGGGTATTATGCAGTTCCGTGGTTTGCAAGTTCATCTGGTGACATCGATAAGAAAGTAGTTAAATTATAACTTGGAATCTGCCAAACTAGGTTTTTGGCTTGTAAGCATCAGAGTGAGAATTTGATATAAACAACTTTATAAACTTCTTGAGGATTTTTATGAGCAATAATCTAGGATACTTCATGAGGACAACCCTTTTTTGTTTCTCCCATTTTTCTCCTCCCTTTTGTTACGTAGGATACATTTTGCTGTACAACCAGGTTTCTTTATAAGTATAGGTAAGTTGTTTGTGTTACTTGTGTAGATGAAGTTCAGGAAACGCTCACATTAGTACTTTCTATTACTATGTGCTTTTGTATGAGAACAGCTAGTCGTATTGTTTACAACTTTGAAAATTCCATGGCAGCCCGCACGGCGTGAACTTTGCATCAGGAAGGTCTGGGATCAAGGGGGAATGTGAACTTCCAGAATGCAAACAGCCCTTTACTACCACTCCCCAACAAATTGCTATTGCACTAATACAACAAGGGGGAATGTGAAGATACATGGAAGACTTCAAGTATGCTATGTTAGGAGGACCTTGTGTTTTTGAGTGATGACGCATTGGTTCCATTTTCTCTTGTAGGCCATCATACTAAGTATATAAGGGGTTTAGCAGAACAATTAGGGCACATAGGGGATGACAATGGTGTATTGCTGAGTTCATTTTTCTTCACCAACGGCATTTTATGCCAGCAATGTAATTATGTATTTGAATGATATATATATATATATATATATATATATATATATATATATATATATATATATATATAAATTCTTTTGTCTTATATAATTTAAATTTGAGACAAGTTGGTCTTTCTTGTGATTATATTTGGTCAAATATAATGTGTTTGTATGCTTATCTGTCCAAGTACAAAGAACTATTCAATCTGGTAATGTGTTATACTATGAAGGCTTTTTCAAGAATCTAAGTTATGAAGAGTGTTGAACATGCATCTGCCAATCGAAAACATAATTCGACAATAATTGCAATACAGAGTTGCTCGCAAAAAGAAGACTTAAGTTTAAGTTTTAAAAATCTAAAATTCTATCAAATATAATGAGAAGTTTCAAAACAAAGCATTGGTCCCTTAACATAAATCACTAGCAGTAGCCTCTTCACGTCCATGGTACCTACTCGTCATGTAGTCCAAATTCCCTTGTGGCAGTATTCCTATAGACAATCAATAAAAATCAATTATTGTCGATATCCAAGTTTATAGATAACAAGAATGTAATAAGGTTATACCAAATCACGCAAATCTGCAACTATTGAACAAAATTGCCTCCTCCTTCATCCCTCTGAAGCAATGCAAGTTATAAGTTAGTATATGCAATTCAAATAGATTACACAATATCATATAAAATTAAATAAAGCCAAATGGTTAGTTTCATTCCAAAAGCTACCTTTCGTTTGGCACATCCAGTCCGGTAATGGCCTTTTCCATGACAATAGGCACAAGTTCTTTGTTTCTTTTCTTCTTTTGCCAATTCAATAGAAGACTTCAACCTCGTAGCAACCTTTGGACGCCCTTTAGTCTTAACAGGGGCAGTAGGGTCACGTATAGATATCTGATTCATACTTTCGACTTGAGAAATACATATACTTGAACCAACTTCACTAACCATTTTGCCACCAATAAGATTCTCCTCATTCTTTCTTGAAGCTTGCTTTTCCAAGAAACTACTAAGCCATGAATCTACCTCACATATTTCTGAAGGAGAATTTCTTGCATTTTCAATTGCCTTTGCAAACTTTGCTCGAACTGACTACAATGTCAAAAGGCTGACTCCCTTTTTAGTTGAATATCTTCTGGTCTCGTCTATTCTATCACCAACATCTCCCACCTTGTACCGAGCATTGATTCTCCATCTAGGCAAAATGTAGTACTCAGGAAGATCAATTATTTTCTTCTTCTTAAAAATATAAAGGATGTGCTTGCAGAAAATTCCCGCTATCTCAAACTTAGCACATGAACAACTAGCTCTAACATCTTTCGACAAATAATAGTAAACTGTTCGCCATTTTTCCTTGTCAACTGTTATCAAACCCACCCTATATTTTGTAACATTGGGTTCCTTACTCCACGTTATGTGCGAACAACTAACACTAGCATTCCATTCTTTCTTAAATATCTCAAACAAACTACGAGTATAGCAATCTCCGGCTTTCCGTTCTATCGGATGATCAGAGGATAAGACTGATTTTGAAGTCATGGTCTTAAAGTCCTCGTCTTCCTCGGCATGCCTTCGATTATAAACTGCTTTGTCATATTTCATAATAAACTCATTCAACGTGGCATTGGAATTTACATACCCGTCAAAAAATTAATGTATGCTTTCACTTCGTCCACTAGTCGTCATGCCAGCAAAAAAAGTATCGTTGAGAAATGACTTCGCCCAATGTGCACGTAAGTTGTACATGTTTTGGATCCAAAATTTCCTTTCACGTCGTACTTCTCATTCAAATCCACCCACCCAGGCTCAAAATCTTCGATAGTCTGACTTTTGGTCCAGTTGGTATAGGCTTCATGAAAATCATCATAACGAGATCGCATGGCTTGTAGATGTTCCATAGTGTGCTTCTTGATGAGCCATGCGCAAAACGATGTTGAGTATTTGGAAACACTTTTGTAATTGCATTTCTCATTCCTCCATCTTGGTCAGTGATCATTGTAGTCGGGGGCGTGTCAAACATGCATCTCAAAAAATGCTCAAACAACCACATAAATGTTGCCTCGGTCTCATCCTCTAACAATACAGCTCCAAAGAGTATAGACTGCCGATGGTGATTTACTCCAACAAATGGCGCAAATGGCATCCTAAATTTGTTCGTCATGTAAGTCACATCAAATACAACAACATCACCAAATTGTGCATATGATGCCCTTGACCTTCCGTTAGCCCAAAAAACACTTCTGAGAGATCCATCTCTAGCTAAATCCACAGCAAAGTAATAGCTATCATCCAAAGTGGCCTTCTCTTGAAAATGTTTAATAATCCCATAACATTCTTTCCCTACATTGTTTTTTCTTTCAACACGTATAATACTAGAACATTGTCTTGGAGTTACGTCAGCTTCTTCACTGGGCTTCATCACATTCAAAACTCTAGTAATCTGAGAGGGTCTCAAGCCCTCATTGTTAAGGTCAGCCACAAGAGACTTACATACATTTGTACGATGATAGTTACTATGAGAGGGGTGTTTGATTACTTTTGATGGAGTAGTAGTGAGGGGATGGTTGTGAACGTCTTGAAACTTGTCAACAACCCACATTCCAAGCTTCTTCAACAAAGTAACTTGCATCATCGCCTCACAACAGGTTCTCAAGTCCCTACGCCTTTTTTCATTCCCATTCAGTCTCTTATCATCCAGTTTCTTGAAACCCTACTTATTGCACACAAATTGCCTCCTAAAAATTGCACCAGTGGCCATAATCTTATGTGCATTGTGTTTACGAGTACCAAAACCATTTAAAAGAGCATATTGATTGCAGAATTTGTACGTTGCCTCTTGTGTATCAAATGTTTTTCCAGCTACGTGTTCACTCTTAAAATCCTCAAAACTTCCATATGTCTCGTTCTCTTTAAGCTTTTCAACCTCATCATCGCAGTATGATAAACCCCAAACATCACAATCAACAGTCTCGAGTTCATCATGCATATGGGTATCAAGGATATCATGATCTGTCAAACACTCATTGGCATCAATTTGCTCAATCAACTGAAAATTCTGTGAAGCCATATGTGTCTTTCCCGTGTCAGCCATGTAATTGCACAAGTTTTGATTTATTGTTTTGAGATTAGGGAGGCAATAGGTTCCTTGATATGAAGGGGGAAAGAGCAATGACAATGAAGAAAAAGTGAATTATAGAGGTGGCTTGTGATAAATGCAGTAGTGATGGTGTTGTGTAATCGGCGAAGAAGGCTAGTCGGCCGAAGGGCGGCGAACGGGCAAGCTGGTGGTGACTAATTGTGTGATGCCATGGGGGAGAGAGCAACGGCAGATCTCGCACCACCACGAGCAAGCTGTTGGTTGCGGTGTTGCGGAAGTACTTAATT
Source organism: Escallonia herrerae (assembly GCA_033070095.1). Classification (NCBI taxonomy): domain Eukaryota; kingdom Viridiplantae; phylum Streptophyta; class Magnoliopsida; order Escalloniales; family Escalloniaceae; genus Escallonia; species Escallonia herrerae. The sequence continues at coordinate 105,867 of JAVXUP010002550.1, read as the reverse complement.
CCGGTAGTTCTTTGTATTGCGGTGGAAGGAGAAATGGCCAGCAATGGAATTTTGTTCGGCGGGTGACTGTGTGGATGAGCGACGGTGGGGATGAGTGACTGTGGGTGGCCGCCGGTGTGAAAGGTCGCCAGGGATGAGCGAGATGCAGCGGACAAAATAGTAGGATAAAGGGCCGGTGTGGAAGGTAGCGGGAGATGGAGGAGAGAGATTGCGCCGGCGATGCGAGGACAGAGGTGGCTGCTGATTTGACGAGAGATAGAGAAATTGTCGGCAGGATTAACAAGAGACGGTGAAATGCCGGTGTTGTAAGGGCGGCAATGGTGGTTTTGCCGGTGTGGAAGGTCGCCGGCGATGGGAAGAGAGAGAGAGAAATTGACTTGACGACCTGACGGGAAAGAGAGAGAGAAATTGACAGCAGAATTAACATGAAATGGGCATAAAACTACGCCGTTTTACTGTCTACCTTAGGCAATTTATCTAAGGCTAGCAGTGTATTCGCTATCCCCATATATATATATATATATATATATATATATATATATATATATATATATATAAGAAAAATAGTCAAATATAACACCACTAATCATTAGTTTGGCAGGATACCAGATCATCATTATATTCAGGTGTCAAGTTAGTTGAGATCTCTTAACCATCTCGTATCGCATTTTGTACTTGATCCGATATAAAATCGTCAATGAGCAATGGGGAAGACTACTACTCTGGGGCTTACCCTTTTCATTTGGGCACCTCTTCACTCTCGATATTCCATTTTAGTAATCCTGCCAATATCTGGAACTGACCCTCTGGAGTTATTGTCTTGCTAGAGTCTAACCATTCTTTGGTCTGACATTAACATTTGCTGGAATCTAATTATCTTTTGGTCCAACATTGAATTGCTGGAATTTAACCATTGTTTGGCCGACATTAACATTGGGTGGTTGCAGCTTTCTCCAAGTGAGAACACACTATAGGCATTGGCAGATCTACCTTGTTGATGGATAGCAAGCCAAGCAAAGGTCTGCGCAAGTTCTTGAAAGCGCATTGCAAGGGTGAAACATTAGCCATGGCTGATACTAAACTTGGAAAAGCAATTGAGGAGGATAAGCTGGTATGCTCTAGTTTTGTGGATGGGAAATGCGAGATGACATTTCTCGTCAGCTTCTTTCTTTACCTGTAATCGAATTGAGCTAGATAGTCAATGCCTTGCAGAAAATTGAATGTGTTCACAACAATGTTGTTATGAATTTGGGTTTATCCCACAGCATGTCTAGATACAAGCTAAAATTCAGTGCATATAAGATGAGCTACTTTTCTAGCTTTCTCCAAGTATGGTAAGCTACACATACAAGTGTGACTCAGATTTTACTGACTTGATTAGTACTCCTTAGTTACTTTGTCGTATGCAACGAAAGGAGTATTCTGATTTTAGGAACCCTTGACTTCTAAATGCAGTATTTTGTATGGCAAAAAATGTTGAGTGTTGTTTCGAATACAATTTGCAATTGTATAAGCCCACTACCTGTGTACCGATTGGAAAATTTGCTACCGACATGCAATCATCTCTGTGCTGCCTAACTGCCTTTCCTAGATGTGAATTAATGTGCATGGTTGTTCTCCCTTTAGTTGCACAAAGTGGGGGCCGGAGGGGAAACAAGGGCGGGGGAGTGTAAGCACTTAGAAGAACCTAAGGTTGGGAGCGGCTTGAATAAATATATGCGTAAAGAGTATTACCATTTGTTTAGTTTAGTTTACAAGAGAGAGAGAGAGAGAGAGCACTGATTGACAAGCTCTGTTCTCTCGAGGAGGGTAGCTAGCAACAACAGACAAGGAGGCTTCAAGGACTTGAAGGAAAAGAGAAACAAGAAATTGAGCTGAAAATGGCTTGATTTTCAGGTACTTTCTCATTTGTCCATGCATCTCTGTCCAACTGACGGGATCGAGTTCCCATATTAGCTTGGGACAAGATCCCATGTAACTCCTAACTTGGAATCACAAAAGCGAGTTTCCAAGAGAGAAATGTCACTATATTAGGAGTTTCTGCAACTAAGGTTCTCCCCACCAACTGGCAGTGTGGCTTCTGAAAGCTGCCGGAAGAGTTGCTCCCTTTCCGCTTTTTTGTTGGCCAAATGCTGGCTTCTTGTAGGTTTAATTTTAACACGTATCATATCAATAATGGGATACGCATCATAACAATAACACGTATCATATCAATTTTAACCCGTGTTCACCATCACTAAACGTCCCCTGATATTCTCCCATTAGAGAGTGGACATTGAGAAAAATAAAAAATGAACCATCGGGCTGACAGGAATCTGGAAATGGTTTTAATTGTACTACCTTCTTTGTCTGCAATCTTGTTAGTTGAGTTTGTCACTCCTAATACATCATACTTTTCTTCTATCAAGTGGATGTAATCATCATTCAGGTCATCGCGAAAATGGATGAAGTTGATAAAGAGCTTAACATAGTTGAATGAGGCTCTGGGAATGGTATGGTTGGGCTCTTCCAGAGCTTGCAAATAAGCTGATGGGTGACAGCACAAATTGTATCAAGCTTGACTTTCTGAGGTAGAGCAATTCTTTTCTTTTGTCCCTGTCGATTAGGCTTTGGATCTCAAGTTTGATATATGGTCCATAGCTTCTCTTTTCATGCTTAAGAAATTAAAGTTGGGTTAAGGAACTGTTCGAGTGGAAGTGTTTAGTGAATTGATCTTAGACAAATCAAAATATGAAATTTACCTTCAGAATCCTTTGGCTTGGATGGGATAACTGCTCGATTTTTCTTGGTCTAGATTTTTACTGTCATCATGACGTAACAAGACTTGCATAATAGAAATAGCATATCTTAAGCTTCATTACTTCAGTTCTACTTGCGAATTCTGATTTAGCACCAAAACAGGCTTAAGTACGGAACCAAGTCTGCTTTACTTTTAGGAGACTACATAGACGTAACATCGGTTTTATTGAGGAGGGATCCACCACTAGAGGTGGAGCTTATTGGACAAGCAAAGGGGGGAAAAAAAAAAAGCTGGAAACAAATTCACCACCCTCTCTCTCGTACCATGGCCATGATGTGCATCTAATGCTCAGTCATCAGACGCATTAGTCACATTCTCAAACTGGAAGCCTTCAGCCATGAACTGAAGGCTATCGTCGCCGACGATGAGCTCGCCATCCCACTTTTTGGTGATACCTATGGTGAGGAGGGGTACAAAGTCATCCTGGTTAAGGACGACTATAGCATCACATGCTATCATGTCGTCAGTGGCAGCACGCACTCTAGCTTGTGCTGTAGCCATGCGTTCGCTGAAGTCCTCCTGGGACTCAGTCAGACCTCTGGCAATGTGTTTAGTCTCATTGAGAGCTTCTCTCAGCTCAACTAGTCGTGCACGAGAGTAGTGATTAGTATGGGCATCCATATGAACAAGAGGCAAATGGAAGCAATGGAATGATTGTGGGTGAATGACTTTTAGTGGGGAGGAAAGCTGGTATGTTCCACTATTTATAGATCTTTAAGGGACACAGTATTTATATGTACGAAAAAGACTTCACTCGTTAGGCATTTTAACAACCTATCACACATTCTGCATTTCATCTATGGAAACTCTTAAAACATTTTGGGCTTCTATTTTAGCTTTGAGATGGATATCTCACTGGCACAAATAACTACCGCACTGATAAGGTAGACCAAGAACCTTGATATTTATGCTCAATTGCGTAAAATGGAAAGTGATATTATTTGGAACTCCAGTTTTAGCATTTGAGCTCTACAAGGGTTGCTAAAGTGATTAACTAGCGACACTTCAGAGAGCTTTAACAACTAAAATGAAGCTCAAATTTTGAAAGTAGAGCTTAACTCTTAAATCTCCAATAAAGCGCATCTTACTAGAAATATTAAGAAAGTAGACAAGATATATAGACACCATGGTGATATCTAGTTATAGCCGTGTGTCCAGCTAAATAGAAATGACATAAATTTGTCAGATGGTAGACAAGCTAGGTCATAACATTGCGATAAACAAATGATTGAAGGTGACATATTTTATTTTTTTGGTTAAATTGTAGAAACATCAATATGGAAGGTGATATTTCAAACACTAAGGGCAAGTAATGAGCAGCAAATACACATGAACACGGGCAAATCCATGTGATTTGGAATCATGTTAGCTTAGCTTGCCTCCCAAAAACAATCATATAGAAAGTGCAGAGGCGGATCCAAGATTTCACAAGGACCAAAAATTGCATGTAAAAACTTAGTCGCTATGCAATAAGATTGATCTAATATGACCATGCTTGGTGTAACAAATGACATCAAATAAGTTTGCAACATTTCTAGTCTTCAACTGTACAAAAAGAGTTATATCTGTGTTAGAAAAAGTATAACATCTACATATTGATGTTATATAATTTGTGTATATTTGTACATTCTAGTCTTACTGACTTTTATTTGTGGGCATGCATAATTGTTTAGAAATAATTCGACTAAATGCTACTCGCATGTAGCCTTCGTAGGTATATCCGATATGGAAAGTGTAAACTGGAGATTGAGTAGCGAGAAAAAAAATATTAGTCAAGCTTTGAGTTTGTCTATACAAAACAAAAAAGAATAAATAGAATTTTCTTGTAAACTGAAACTAAATCTATTTCAAATTTAAACTCTCTTAAACTCCAAATCCTTGTTAATAACACAATTGTAATAACATTTAAACACAAAAATGAAGTGAAAGAGTTCACATTTCAGAATATATGGTAAGAATTTCGAACTTTTTAACTTTAATGCTTTAATCATGTAATGTTTGTTGCACCAAAGAACTTTAGTGACAAATATGGGGGTGACCATGGTCCCCAGGTCCAATTGTAAGTCTGCCACTACAAAAGTGATTAAGTGGTTCCATCCAAATGTTTTCTAAAAAAGTTTGTTTTTTTCAAGAAAAATAATGACCTAAAAAAGGAGGCGAAGACTATAGTCTTATTTCCACCAAAACTGACTAACATGTTTAGGCTATTTTCACAAGCATCATAAGCAAGTTCCGTTACTCTACCATCCGAACTGTCAACTTTTAAGTATTGAATCTGCCTATTTGTTATATTTGCCAACGAGAGATATTCAGATGGTAGACAAGGTTGCAACACTAAGATTAACAATGCGAGAAGTTGACAATTCAAACACAAGGTAAGCAAAGCTTCAAATGAAATCAGTGTAGAAAGAAATGAGAAGTACAACACAGATGAAAATGGGTAGAACCTTGTCAGTGTATAGAGTGCATTTAACCCATTGGAGGTCTTAAATTAGCTTTGGTTTGTATTGTAGCATAGAGATAAGGATCTCTCATTGGCAGATGAAGACTCTAACAATGCCAGAAGTTGACAATTCAAAGACTCGGTAAGCAAAGCTTCAAATCAGACCAATGTAGAAAGAAATGGGTAGTAAAACATAGATGAAAATAACGTTGTCACTCTAGAGAGTGCATTTAACCCATTGAAAGTCTTAAATTAGCTTTGGTTCTATTGTAGCATAGAGATATGGATCTCTCATTGGCAGATGAAGACTAGCAATGCCAGAAGTTGACAATTCAGACACAAGGTAAGCAAAGCTTCAAATGAAACCAGTGTAGAAAGAAACGGGGAGTGAAACACAGATGAAAATGGGCAGAACCTTGTCACGTTAGAGGGTGCATTTAACCCATTGGAGGTCTTAAAGAACTTTGGTTTCTATTGTAGCATAGAGATAAGGATCTCTCATTGGCAGATGAAGACTCTAACAATGCCAGAAGTTGACAATTCAAACACTAGGTAAGCAAGGTTTCAAATGAAACCAGTGTAGATGGAAATGGGTAGTAAAACAGGGATGAAAATGGGCAGAACCTCGTCAGTTATAGAGTGCATTTAACCCATTGGAGGTCTTAAATAATTTTGGGGTCTATTGTAGTGTAGAGATAAGGATCTCTTATTGGCACCCCACAAATGATTACCACTCCTTGTAAACTCGATGAAGACTCTTGAGTGATTGCAAATTGGAAACTAATATTGACTTGAGCTCTACTTTTAGCATCTGATTTCGACGAGTGTAGTTAAAATGATCATATAGCGACACATCGGAAAGCCTTAGCAACTAAAGTCGAACTCAAATGTTAAAAGTAGAGCTCAAAATCAATTGTTAAGTTTTGTGATATCGAGTAAAAACATCTTGCTAGAGAAATTGCCCAATAAGAAAAAAGGAGACGAGATATATTAAATACCTTTGTGATTTTTAGTTATAAGCCCTTTGTCCGACTAAAACAAGAATGCCATGAATGTATCTGACACTCAGATGGTAGAGAAGCTAGTTTTTTTTTTTCCCTTAAGTTAAATAGGAGAATGCCGATATATATGTTTCAAGGTTTCTCCATAGGTACATGAGCAGTCAAGCTACTTTCCTCGGGGATCAAAATATAGAAATAAGATTACAACCAGATTGACTAGTTCATCCTAGAGGGCAAAAATTATTACTTAACAGCAGTAGATATATTTAAAAGGTCAGGATTGAGTAGCGGTATGTCCCAGGGGTCTACGGCTACTTCTCTTGACGTTGCTGCAAAGAGCTGATCTGCTTTGTCCTTAGCTGTCTCGATCTGGACTTTTGTACAGTAGCTTAGCTTTATGAATTGATATTCTTATCAAACAAAACGAGTATCTTTCATTATTTAAGTATTTTAACATCTGTCAATCTAGAGAGCTGTATCTGAGAAAGAATGAATTTGTCATGAGTACGAAGGAAAACATGTGTAAGAGATAATATACTAATCCAAAGTAAGGTATTAAGAAAGCCTTTGAGGCAAACAATGCCGGAAAGTGACATTCAGATGGTAGACAAGCAAGTAATGAGCAATAAAACACTTATAAACGTAGGCAAATCAACGTGATTTGAGATCATGTTAGCTTAACGAATCACCTAAAAAGAATTGTATAAAAAGCGATCCACTTGTTTCATCCAAATCCTTTTTAAACGATGAACTTAACAATGAGGCCAAATTTATAGTCTTGTTGCCGTGGAAACATATATAATCATCACTTAAACGTCTTTAGTGACACTTTAGGGGCAATACGAACCTACAACACGTGCATTAGATGTTAAATAGGTGCATTGGGCCTTTGCTATCTTCACTTTTCTTAGGGCGAGAGATATTTAGTTTTTCTTAGGTTTATATTTGTTATTATTGATTAATTTTACTTTTATAAAATGAAAGGGTGAATTGCACTACACTGTCTAAAGTTGACATCGTTTTTTTCACCGGAAACCTTGTGGTTTGAATTGCATAATATAGCACCCTAATATATGAAAAAGTTTTCAATTGGACCCAAAAAGTGTCTCTTCGCTAAAAAAAGATGGATGGTCATCCATGTGGAAGGGAAAACATGTGTTTTCAAGCACGGACCAACACCCCCACGGCGTTACCACTGGCACCCCAACCATACGTAACCCCCCAACAAAAAAGTATGCCCCCACCATTCTTCCTGTCACTTTGCACACAGCCAAAATTCTACGGAGTCGCCACTGGCACCCTACCACCCACCCCTTCTTCCTACTGCCCCACACCTGCGCACACAGCCACCCCCTCGCAGTAACATCATCATAGTCTATCTCCTGCCACTCCCGCCCCCCATCATAGCCACATCATCACCACTAAATCACCACACACCACTACAGCACCGTCGGCACCCATATCACCTTTGCTGGTCTGTACTCCACCGTTGACCTCCACCTTCCAACGGCTACTTTAACCATCTCCGTGTGATGTGTGTGTGCCATAGAGAGAGAGAGAGTCTTCATTGTGTGTGTGTGCATGTGTGATTCAAGAGAAAGAGAGAGAGATGGGTTTATAATGTGTTTGGGGGGTGAGCGTAAATCAAGAGAGAAAGAGAGTTGGTGGGGGGTGGTTGATGATGGTGATAGTGATGGGGATTGGGGGATAGGAGGCAGAAGAGGGGGGCTGATAGTGTGTGTGTGTGTGTGTGTGTGCAGGGTGTTTATGCACTGTTGGAGTTTATGGGGGATGGAAGGTGGAGGACTATGGTGTGTTGGTATGTGTACACTGGTTAGTGCTAATGGGAGGGTGGGGGCCAATGGTGTCGTACGGTGGTTCGGTTAGATGGATAGTGATTGGGGTGTGGGGTAGGGAGGTGATGGGCAGACTGCATTGTTCTGGGTGTGGTAAGGTGGGTTGTGGGGGTGCCGAAGACTGGGGTATTAGGTGTGTTTGTCTCGAAAAGACACTTTTGCCCCTGCATGTGGATGACCGTCCTCTTTTTTTTAGAAGTTTCATTTGGTTCTAATTGGAACCAATCCTTAACCATTAATGACTTTGGTGTTGAAATTGAAACCACTGGGTTTTAAGTAGAAAAGGTGTAAGTCTTAGGGGCTAAACACAATTTACCCAAACTAAAATCCTAGCCTTAGGGACTTAACTTTTATTTATGTTTTCTAATGGTGGCACCATGTGTCACGACTCGAACCCACAGGTGAGCCCATGAGTTAGGCCTATGAGTGGCTGCAGACCCACTAAGCCTTCACTCGGGCTCTGCCAAGCCTACTGCAATTTATACTCAAATCTAATCCAGCTTACTAATTTCTAAAACAATTAAATTAGCCATTAAAAGTCTTACTTAGAAATTCCTCAGTATTGAAATTAAAAAAAACCCTCATCACTTGTCACTGACATTTACGAAGAAATTTGAGGAGACCTAAGCTCGTTACAATAGTTCATCCAGAATAACTACTATAAAACTAAAATTCTCAAATCGATAGCACTTCATAATCCTAATGATTCTCATCGGGCGCCCCTTCCTCGTGTTGCTCATAAGGTTCCTCTTCTCCTAGGTCATCACCTGAAAAATAAGGAATGAGCAAAAGCTCAGCAAGTACACAAACCATATTCCTAAAATTGGTTTGAGGATTTCAAAACATGACATGATTTTCTTTTCAAGATCAGAAAATCAATGCTACCATCGCCAAAAATATTATTCTTTATATATGTACATATATGCATTTGCACAAAGAGGTTCTCAAACCGGAGTATGACATCAAATAGGCTCATTAACAACTATCACATATAATCATAACTTAGATATGCTGCGTTCGGCATACAAGCCTCCCTGACTAGGGCTCGAGATCCCTCCTACACCCATGATAAACAATATCGTGGACGCAAGGGCGAACCACAAGCAACAGTAATTTGCATCAATGTACAAGTCTCGTTGACCAGGTCCAAAATCCAAAATTTCCCCGTTGGATATGCGGCACATCAAACAAGCCAAGTTTACCGTCTCATTCAACATGTGTCGCTTTTAAATCAACTACTCACAGAACAGTCCATGTCATTTTTAACTCAATTTTCTCATCAAACGATGAAACAAGAAAACATATGCAGTAAAAGAACTTAAAAAACTTTCATTTGATTAAATCATGTATACATTATGTATTTTGCAAATAGAGTATACAGAGGAACATGGCAGCAGTACTTACTAGGGTGGCTAAGCGGTTCTGGTTCTTGTTCACAAGCCTGCCCTAACTCTTGCCTATCAAAAAATAAATAAATAAACCATGCGAATGTTTTTTACTGCCGGTCAGTCGTCACTAGCTGCTAAATTTCCCCCAAGTGCGTGAAATGACCAAACTGCCCTCGAACTTATGCCAAATCACTAAAATGCCCCTAATACCTAACATACCACTACACTCTCAAAAATAACTCAAAACACTCTTTCAAACGACTAGGTGGGTTTTTCAGACAGAAAGGGTCCTTTTGAGGATTTTCCGTTGAAAACCCTACACCGCTTCTTAATTGGATCGTTAAGACTCCTATTTTGAGAACATATCAAATGGCACCGTAATGTCACAATATTTCAAATGCTCAAGCATCTCAATAAGATTAGATTGCTATAAAATTTTTGGCTAAAAGTAATTTTGTTTATTATGACAATTAATTCAAAAACCTATTTTCAAAATACATCATTTCAGGCCCTTTAGATGCCTGGAAAAATCCCATAAAATTCTACATCAAAGGTTTCACAAAAATAAGGGGAGTTTCAATTTGCACTTTGCCCTAATATGCTCAGAAATGGCTTAAAATGTTTTGGCCAATGGACTGATTTATAATTCTAGAAACACCATTGTTCAACAAATCCTAGTTTTGTACACTGACCATTTTGAGATAGAAACATGATGAATCTTAGAAAACTCAAAATTATAAAGTTAAATTAGACTTTCTGAGGTTTTAAAAAATATGAGGGTCACAAAAATTCGATAAGTAATGACTTCTCTATCAGAAATCGAAGTGGCTGATAGAAACAACACATCTCTATGTAGAAATACTATGAATCTCAGAAAACTCAAAACTACAAAGTTAAAGAAGACCTTCTGAGGTTTCTAGAAATATAACTTTCACAAATAACCCATGAGTAATGAATTTTCTATGACTAGTCGCAGTGGCTGCTAGAAACCAAAAAATTATAAACTCCTAAAGTGAATTGACTTTAAGGTCATTTTTCAATGTGCAAACGTAGGATTCTACGAAAACTCAGTACTAAAAAGTTGAAGGCAACACAATAAAGTTTCAGAAAGTGTAAAACCATCTCAATCGGATTTTAAAATATAAGAGATATGACAAAAACCCTAACCCACTCTTATGCTGCTCTATAGCAGCCTTCTTCTCAAACACCCACATCAATACACTCACAAAAGCTATCAATTTCACACCAAAAACATGTATAACATCCAAATTCTTGGCTAAATTAAAGAGAGAGTTTAGAGATTTTATTACCTTGAATTTTGCCTTGTCCTAGCCTTGTTTCTTCTCCTTCTCTCTTTTCCTATCTGACTTTCATGTAAAGGGGGTGAGTAGACTTCTTGGACGGCTGCCCTCTCAAGGCTCTGGCTGCCCTCTCAAGGCTCTCTTTATATATGGTTGCCTAGGTTAAAATTTTCTAAAGTTACACTTAGCTATTTCCTCGTCTCACCTACAATCCTTTAAAAGATTACAAATTTTTTACTTAAAGTAAGGAACAATAAAATTTTTCAACACAAAAAACTTTCGTTGATGAAAAAAAATATTTCGAGCGTTACATTCTCTCCACCTCGTTAATTTACAACTTAGAAATATTATAAATTGTCACTAAAGATCACAGTCAATACCGCTGACAATAATCATCACTAAAGACTCCAGTTAATGTATATTACCACAACTGTCACTAAAGGAATAACTAAAATTCTAAGATTCACCGTAAACTATATTCTATGTGTGGGGTATTACACCATGCATATATGAAAGGAAAAACATCAACAAGATTGATAGGTACAAAAGCAACAAATAAATACAAGATTGAATATGACCCTAAGTTAGTAGCTAAGATGCGTTCGCGACACATAAATACGAGATTGAAGGGTATAAAAGCAACAAGATTGATGGTGTAGGGCAGGGAGTAAAAACTAAATAATATTAACTCTCGCAATTTACATTAATATACTTCATGTTCTTCTTCAAAATTAAAAAGGATCTTATTGTTAGACTAAATTCGATTTCATCACTTTCGTTCTCTACGAGAGCATTGTAATATCTTTACTTTCATTGATGATAACAATAATAAAATTAGAATCACATTATACATGGGTGTATTGCATTATTGCACAAGAGCAACATCTTCAGTGAGAGACACAAGCAAATACACACGATTAATCAAAGGAATTTTTTTTTTCAAGCATCACTGCATAAAAGTCACTGAAAATGTTTAATGATCATTGATTAACGACACACGGGGGTTAATTGTTATATTTTTATAAACGGGTAGCAGTCAAAATTTTTAAACTTACAACGGGATGATCACTTTAATTTGGTACATATTACTCTAATCGATCCAATCATTATCACAGACACTAGAGACGAAGTTGAGCATTTGTTGGAAGGAATTTGTTCATACTTTGGTATTTTTAAAGGGCCACTAATCATTGTGAACATTTTTAAGAGTGGGCTTGTAGCGTATTATTTTTACTAGAAAACAATGCACTAGTTAAAGGGCCAAGGGCGAAGAAGGTGTTAAAGATTGATTTTGGAATAGTCAAACCTAATTTAATCTAGATTAAATTAGGTATGTGAGTATTTGGCAATAAAGATTAAGAGATATAATCTGCCGCAAAAAATTCAAAACTGATTAAATCCATAATACTGGAAAGTCAGGATTATGAAATAATCCTTTTTCTCATAATCAGGTTTTACCTTTTCATTTATCATACCATCCTCATATTTCTCACAAAAGGACATATCATACCCTTTAAATAATTTGGAAATGATATTGTACTTAAGCACTAATGTGAGATTGTAGGTGTTTTTAATCTAGAATAAACAAATAAACAACTTTTGTAGGAGGGTGAAAATAGCTTTTTGATAATTTATTTGCATATTATAGTTATTTACAAATGAAAGTTATGTTAACATTACATTTCTAAATGGATATTAGAAATTTAATTATTAAGTGTCGATCTATGGTCATTTTATCATAGTGGAATTGATTTTAACACTTTCATCCAAACACATTTTTTTTTTTTTTTGTAATTTCAAGTTTGTTTAGAACTACTTTTGACAAACATCAAACTGATTTTGCTTCAAGTGAATTAAATCTGATTTTATAAACTGATTAAGATTTAAGTTAAAATTGATTTCATAGAATCAATCTCAAACTAACTCTAAGGATCTTTTTATGCCGTCTCACTTTATGTATTCTTCACACGGACTAATTTTGGCCCAAGAAGTTCGGGATTCTATGGTTGTAAGTACATATATTTACTTTATGTACATATTTTCTAGCACATAGACTATAGTAAATAATTTAGTTTGGACCCGTTTGTAATAATAGAAAGTTTTGGGTGAATATTGAAAAAGAAAAAAAACTCGAAACTTTGGGGGGGTTTTGGTAATTTTCCAACCTAGGGGGTTTCTCTCTCTCTCTATACACACACACACACACACACACTCCTATAGAGCAGTCGTCCCCCACATCTTATTCTCTGGCTTACCACGACTGAGAGAGGGAGAGACAACGAAGGATGAAGAAATTCCAGTGAAGGAATAACCTTTTTCCGGTAAGTTTTCAGCCCTTTTTCTCTTGATTATTCATTGACTTATGGGATTTAAAGGGGCTGTGAAGGGGTTGTAAATTCCAGCAGTATGTGAGTGCGTAAGGGAAAGAACTAGCAATTAGGGGTTGTGGGTTTAGTGATTGAGAGAGAGACCATGCCTGCATGGCTGTTATGCATGTGTGCGTGTGTTTTGGACAGCAAGAAGGGGGCTACTGCTGTGAGGCAGTAGTTGTGATGGGTGTTGTGTGAAAAGTTGTGAGAATGGAGATTTTTTGTGTGAGTATAGGTGGTTTGCAAGTGGTGTTAGTGTGGATCTGTGTGTGTGCACATAAGTTATGTGGGTTTAGATAGAGAAATAATCATGAGGGTTATGGAGTTTGGGACAGAAAACAGCCACGAGGGGTTGTAGGTATAGAGAGAGAGGGAAAGAGAGTAGCCACAAAGGACTACGGTTCAGCGTGCTTGGGCTATGTGCATTGGTTCTGTGTGTGGTGAGTTTATGCATGTGTATGTGTGTGTAAACGGGTGTTATGGAGTGTGTTTGTATGTGCTGGGTTTGTGTGAATGTGTGTGTGGGTTGGTGAAGGGCTGAAAATTCAGCCGTGAGGTGGAGTGTGTTGTGTGCTTCCTTTGTGCTTGAGTGTGTGTGTATAAGTGTGTATGTAACATGTGTGTGTGTAAATCTGTGTGTGCTTATGAGGGAAGGAAAGCTGCCAAGGCAGCTAGTGTGGAGGTGTGTGTGTGTGTTAGTGCTGAATTCATGTGTTCATATGGGCCTTTGTGTGTGGGTATATTGTATGCATGAGTGTGTGTCTTGTGCGTGAGGGTGTGTGTGTGTGTGTAAGTGCTATGTGCATGTATGTGTGCTAAGTGAACAAAGTGTAAGGGTTGTGAGTGGTTTGTGAGGGAGTACAGACTGAGTGCAGATGGGAAGAAGAAGAAAGGAAATACGGATCCGGTATCGGGTTAACGTTAAAATCGGCACGTGCATTGGCCAGCACACAGTTATCGTTAGCACGTAAAACTTTAGAGTATAATGCGCTAAGCTATATTAGAATTTTTGGCAAATTTTCATAATTTCATGAAATTGTGTGTATTTTTAATATATTCTGTAAGTTCGGATTTGTAAAATCTTTTGGAGTCTTTAAAACTCATGAAAAAGTTTTAGAAAAATTTGAGTAATGTTTTTACAGTATAAAGAAGTCCCAGTATAAATTTGGTGATTTTTGGAGTTGACTTATTATCATTACTGTATCGCGTTGGTTTTGGCAAAACGAATAATTTAAAAATAGTCTAATGCCTTTTAAATTTTGATTTTGATTTTTATAATTTTTATACATATTTTAAAGCTTTTATAAAAATTATCAGACTTTATTTTCAGCTAAAATTTGGTTTGGCTATTTATGGGTTTTTCTTGCATTTAAAGAAATTTTTTTAAATCAAAAAATTTTAAAATTCATATTTTGACTCTTATTAATTTTTTAAGCTATAAAAGTGTTTTCTTACAATTTATTATGCATTTGGATTATCGTTACACATTAAAGAGTGTACAGAATTTTCGGTTAGGTTAGCCGTGCGCAGGACACACTTTGAGTAGCGTGATTTTGGGATTAGAAATGAGCACATTGTGGGTAGTTGATTTTAGGTTTATAGTATATTAGCAGAGATGTGTTCTAACAAATAAATTGTCAATTTAGTTTGATACAAAGGATTATTGATCGATGTTGTGTAGCATCGCTTGGCTTGGATCGAGGTAATGAAATTCATTCGAACCCTATTTCATTGCTCTGAATTCAAATGTTTTATTTATAACGTCTTTACGAATTCTATTGAACTCTGATTTTATATTTCATTAAAGTGTAAGGGATTTAATCCGAAGCCCTTTTTCATCAGATTAATCTCTAATGCCAGGGAAAGTGGGTTCGTACCTACGTCGAGGTGCCACAGAGGCTGCAGTCCGTGTCAACTTCCAAGTATGCAAAGTGAGAGACAGTAAGGACGGAGTAAGGGCTGAGAGCAAGGCTTTCCAGACAGGCCGTGAGCAATGGCAGTGCTATGGAGACGAGGCTGAGACGAACAGGGCCAGCAGTCAACAATCCAAGTCGAGGTTTGAGTCGGGTTTCAATGTTACGGTCCAAAGTTGTGGTCCAAAGTTATGTTTCCCTCACTAGAATCCAAGAGCTCCCAAATTCTAGAGTGAGAAAGTGATTTTTGTAAGAATGAGCCAAAAGTCCCTTTTTGAGTTGTAAAGTTCACTATTTATAGGAAATAGTGTGCTTATGTCATAAAGTGCGACATGTCGTCCCCTGGGAGTGACACGTCACTAGGGGGTCCCAAAATATCGGTTCTTCGTTAGACTGCCGGTTCCCAAATTCGTGTTGCTTGCCCCACACAGCGTCACTCTACCTATCTGAGAAGACTGACCACACCGCGATAGCATGATCAGAGTAAGCCCGTTGCCCCAGCCACCAGTCCAAGCCCTTACTGAATCCCACAAGATACGTCAAGAGACGCATAGATAACCTGACAGTGGTGAGGGTTGCCCCTGTAGCCAACTGCCAGGTGGACTAAGTGCGATCCCCTCCGAAGACCTGCTCCCTTCTCGGAGTGACCGGTGGGTCATTGTCCTGATGGTGTCGACGATCAATGGTAACATGCATGGACATGGTTGCAGCTCGATGCTCAGAGTCCGTGGTGAGGGGTCCTCGTGCCAGAGCCCTCCCGTGATTGTGACGGCGATGGCTTTAAGGTTGTGAGCCCATCGCGTGGAGGCAATGATTATAAGGTTTTAAGACCATCCCGCTACGAGGGCCAGAGCCCTTCATGATTGTGACGGCGATGGCTCTAAGGTTGTGAGCCCATCCCGTGGCGGCGATGACTATAAGGTTGTGAGTCCATCCCGAGGGGTCCTCGTGCCGGAGCACTACGAACGGAGCCTCTCGAAAGCATGTAACATGATAATGGTGCATGGGCGCGGTGCCTACAGCACGATACATTGATTGTGGCGCATGGGCGCTATGCCAATGGCATGAGACAATACCTAGTGCCGGGGGCACATGTTATGAAAGTGGCACGGCAACGAACGTAGCGGAGACAATACCTGGTGCTGGGGCACGTATCATGGAAGTGGTGCACGGGCGCGGCGACAAATGTCACAGAGACAATACTTGGTGCCGGGGGCACGTATCATGACGATGGCGCACGGGCGCGGCGACGAATGTTGTGAAGCAATACTTGGTGCCGGGGCACGTATCATGACGATGGCACACGGGCGAGGTGACGAATGTCGCGGAGCAATACTTGGTGCCGGGGGCACATATCATGACGATGGCGCACGGGTATGGCGACGAAACTTCGAGGAGACAGCGTACAGGTGCGCGTCGGGTGTCTCAAAGATGGGATGTGAGTTGAGTGTGCCTGTGATAACAAAATAATGCATGCAACATGTAGTAATGACAAAGTTAAGAATGATGATACAGGGTTCATCGACGACTGGTCCTTCGGCGGTAACGCGAGACTTTGAGCGACGAATGTCACGGGAGCGATGCACGGTCACAGACATTGGATGACGGACGTCACAAGGTTGGTGTGTGCACGTTGGTGGGCTTCACGGAAGCACGAAACATGATTCGGAACAGTGTACGTAAAAAGGGGGCAAAGCCGGGGGTTTTGGGGGAAGGCCAAGGCCAACCCCCTGGGGAGGCCGACCCCCTTAGGAAACCGAGGTCGACCCCAGGGGTGGCCAAGGCCAAGGCCACTCCTCCGAGAGGGGGGCCAAGGCCACCTTCCTCCTTTTGGTGAACTTCAGGAGCGCCAACGGTTGGGGTTTTGATGGGCAATGACGAATCTGAAAGTTGCGTTACGACGAGTGTGTTGACGTGAATCATACCCACATGACGAACAAGGTGTCAAAATCACATACGAAGCGTACGAACTGAAATAAGTGCGAAAAGGACTTTGCGCAAAAAGTGAAGAACCGTCGGGGGGGAGGCCGAGGCCGACCCCATGGCCTTGGGGGAGGACGAGGCCGACCCAATGGGTTTGGCCAAGGCCTTTGCCCTTGACCCCGTTGCTTCAGTTGCGCCATCGGCCGATGTTTTTGGTGAGAAGGGGTTCGGGTGGTCTCGGTGTGACGATCATGCTCTTTTGAGTCACGCTAACGCAAAATAAATTGTGCCTAAGTTACGCACAAGGCTTGCAGAGCGAGAAACGTATGTGACTCGAGCGTGCGCGCGCTGACCGGTTCGATGCGTTGGAAAATTGACCGTTACATCTGTCGACGTGTTTGCTCGAAGGGGGACCCCTAGTGGGCCCTTGGGTCAGACCAAGATAGGTTGGGAACATAAGCCTCCTGCGCGTGGTGTGCGCGGAGGGGCGACTCGAGCGGGCTCCGCACGCATAAGCGTCGGTCTTCGAAAAGAAGTACCGGGGTCGAATCTTAAGGAACAGGCGCTATAGTAACGAAAGACGTGAGGAAGCGGAGGTTTCCTTGAATTTTTTTTTTTACATTAGCGCGAATAAAGTAATAGGGGTATCGAGCGAGAAAAAGCAGAGCGACGGTAAATGGAGTATGCATATCCGTTAGTGTTGGCGTGAAATAAGAGGTAGCGCGAAAAATAGAATTTATCCGGAAGTGGGTTTGTGCGAAAAATTTTATTAGTGGTAAAATTAATTACGTAAAAGCTGTAGCGTTATTCCCAATGAAGATAGCGCAAAAAAATACTTAAGCAAGCGCGAAAATGGATAGCGATTTGAAAAAAGAGTTGTTGGGAGTTTTAGGGGGAAGGTTTGAGATTGAATTTTGAATGAAAAAAGAGGGGGAAGTTTGAGACTTTTGGGAGAAGAAGGGGGAAAGTTGTGGGAAGTCTTGCATTTTCAAGACTTGAGAGAAAGAGAGGAAGATCTTACACTTAGAAGAAAAAGGAGAGAAGAGAGGAAGAGAAAGAAAAGAAGAATAAGGAGAAGAGGATGGCTTGAAGACCCACATGAGATTAAGGACTTCATAAGAGGCCAAGAGGATGCAAGGAGGTATGGGAGGAGGAGCAAGTGGGGGAAGGGGTGGCCAAGGGCCAACTGCGACGGCGGCCGAGGCACACCGCCGGGCCGACGCCGAGCATGGGGGAAGGAGGGGAGGGGGGCATAGTGGAAAGGGGCTTGGGGAAGGAGGCCCAAGGCCACGGATGGCTGAGGCCGACCAAGGCCGTGAGGCCGACCAAAGCCGTGAGGCCGAGGCTGATTGGGGCCATCCGGCCGAGACCGAGGCCGAGCAGGGGGAAAGAGGGAGGGGGGAAGGAAGGGGGAGGAAGAAGGAAAGGGAAAAGAAATAGAAGGGAAGGGAGGGGCGGCCTCGGCCGAGGCCGAGGGTGGTGGCGGCGCTAGAGGAAAAGGGAAGGGGGGAAGGGAAAGGGAGAGGGGGGAGGGGAAAGGGAAAGAAGAAAAGAAGAAGAGAAGAAGAGAGGAGGAAGGAAGAAAGGAGGAAGGCGTGGCAGAGGAGGTCCGAGGTCGCCGAGGCCAACGTTGCCGAGGCCGGGGCCGAGGGTGCGATACGGTTGGGTGCTCGTTGTGATGATGGTGGAACGCGAAGGAAGACAAGAATAAAGCACATCGCGCAACGTCACGGTGGGTCGAGTAGGCGATGAAAGGCATCACGGGCTGACATGTTTGGGGAAGATAAGGCTGTGCCGGTCGAGGTGGGGGGTACCGTTGAGCTTTGGTGGAGCGAAGAGCTTTGATCCGACGCCGGGTCAGAGCAACGTGTTGTTGACGGCGAAGGGGGGGTGTCTAGTTGCCCACCGAAGGAGCTATGGTGAGAGCTGGGTCAGTGAGTTGCTGCCGATGGGTTTCTGGCGCATTGGAGTGCTTCGTTGACGGCCGAGTGTGGATGTTGGTCCGGTGATGTCGCCGAGGTATGTGCCGGGTTTGTCGGCCTCGGCGACATCTGCCTCGGCCCTCCTCTCCCGCGCCTTCCTCCTTTCTTCCCTCCTCCTATCTTCTTTTTTTCTTCTTTCCCTTTCCCCTCCCCCCTCTCCCTTTCCCTTTCCCCCCTTCCCTTTTCCTCCCGCGCCGCCACCACCCTCAGCCTTGGCCTAGGCCTCCCCTCCCCTTCCTTCTTTTTCTTTTCCCCTTCCTTCTTCCTCCCCCTTCCTTCCCCCTCCTTCCTTCCCCCTGGTCGGCCTCGGCCTCGGCCGAATGGCCCTGGTCGGCCTTAGCGTCACGGCCTTGGTCGGCCTCTGCTATCCGTGGCTTTGGCCCTCCTTCCCCAAGCCTCCTTTCCACCATGTCCCCTTCCCCCTTCCCCTATGCTCTGCCCCGGCCCGACGGGGTGCCTCAACCGCCGTCGCGGTTGGCCCTTGACCACCCCTTCCCCCACTTGCTCCTCCTTTCTTACCTCCTTGCATCCTCTTGGCCTCTTGTGAAGTCCTTAATCTCATGTGGGTCTTCAAGCCTTCCTTTTCTCCTTATTCTTCTCTTCTTTCTCTTCTCTCCTTTTTCTTCTAAGTGTAAGATCTCCCTCTCTTTCTCTCAAGTCTTGAAAATGCAAGACTCCCCACAACTTTCCCCCTTCTTCTCCTAAAAGTCTTAAACTTTCCCCCCAAAACTTCCCCCTCTTTTTTCATTCAAAATTCAATCTCAAGCTTTCCCCCCAAAACTCCCAACAACTCTTTTTTTAAACCGCTACCCATTTTCGCGCTGGCTTAAGTATTTTTTTGCGCTATCTTCGTCGGGAATAACGTTACAACTTTTACGTAATTAATTTTACCGCTAATAAAATTTTTCGCCCAAACCCACTTCCGGATAAATTCTATTTTTCGCGCTACCTCTCTTTTCACGCCAACACTAATGGATACACATACTCCATTTACCGTCGCTCGATACCGCTATTACTTTATTCGCGCTAACTTAAAAAAAAATTCCAAGGAAACCTCCGCTCTCTCACGTCTTTCGTTACTATAGCGCCCGTTCCTCAAGATTCGACCCCGGTACTTTTTTTCGAAGACCGACGCTTATGCGTGCGACGCCCGCTCAGGGCTGCCCTCTGCGCACACCACACGTAGGGGGCTTATGTTCCCAACCTATCTTGGTCGGACCCAAGGGCCCACTTGGGGTCCATCTTCACGCAAACACGTCGACAGATGCAACGGTCAATTTTCCAATGCATTGACCGGTCAGTGCGCGCACGCTCGAGTCACGTGCGTTTCTTGCTCCGCCGCCTTGTGCGCGACTTAGGCACAATTTATTTTGCATTAGCGCGACTCACGAGAGCATGATCGTCATGCCGAGACCACCTGAACCCCTTCTCACCAAAAACATCGGTCGATGGCACAACCGGAGCAACGGGTCAAGGGGCAAAGCCCTTGGCCAAACCCATTAATTCAGCCTCAGCCTCCCATGGGGGGTTGGCTTTGGCCTTCCCCCCCCCCCCCCCCGGTTCTTCACTTTTCGTGCAAAGTCTTTTTCGTACTTCTTTCACTTCGTACGCTTCGTATGTGATTTTGACACCTTGTTCGTCATGTGGGTACGATTCACGTCGACACGCTCGTCGTAACGCAACTTTCGGATTCGTCATTACCTATCAAAACACCGACGGTCGGCGTGCCCGAAGTTCACCAAAAGGAGGAAGGTAGCCTTGGCCCCCTCCCGGATGAGTGGCCTTGGGCTTGGCCACCCTTAGGGTCGGCCTTGGCCTCCCCAGGGGGTCGGCCTCAGTCTCCCAAGGGGCTCGGCCTCGGCCTCCCCAAGGGGTTGGCCTTGGCCTTCCCACAAAACCCCCGGCTTTGCCCCCTTTTTACACACACTGTTCCGAATCATGTTTCGTGCTTCCGGGAAGCCCACCAACGCGCACACACCAACCTCGTGACGTCCATCATCTAATGTCAACGACCGTGCGTCGCTCTCGTGCACCATCGTCATGATACATGCCCCGGCACCATGTATTGCTCCGCGATGTTCGTCGCCGAGCCCGTGCGCCATCGTCATGATACGTCCCCCCGGCACCAAGTATTGTCTCTGCGACGTTTGTCGCCGTGCCCGTGCACCACTTCCATGATACGTGCCCCGGAACCAGGTATTGTCTCCGCGACGTTCATCGCTGCGCCACTTTCATAACATGTGCCCCTGCACCAGATATTGTCTCATGCCACTGGCATCGCGCCCATGCGCCATAATCAATGTCTCGTGCTGTAGGCACCGCGCCCATGCGCCACAATCATGTTACATGCTTCCAGGGGGCTCCGTTCGTAGTGCTCCCGCACGAGGACCCCTCGCAGCGGAATAGACTCATAACCTTATAGTTATCGCCGCCACGGGATGGGCTCACAACATTAAAGCCATCGTCGTCACAATCACGGGGGTCTTCGGACCTCGCAACGGGATGGACTCATAACCTTATAGTCATCGCCACCACGGGATGGACTCACAACCTTAAAGCCATAGCCGTCACAATCACGGGGGCTCCGACCCTTGCAGCGGGATGGACTCACAACCTTATTGTCATCGCCGCCACGGGATGGGCTCACAACCTTAAAGCCATCGCCGTCACAATCACGGGGGGCTTCGGCCCTCGCAGTGGGATGGACTCACAACCTTATAGTCATCACCACCACAGGATGGGCTCACAACCTTAAAGCCATCGTCGTCACAATCACAGGGGGCTCCGACCCTCGCACGGGATGGACTCACAACCTTATAGTCATTGCCACCACGAGATGGGCTCACAACCTTAAAGCCATCACCGTCACAATCATGGGAGGGCTCTGGCACGAGGACCCCTCGCCACGGACTCTGAGTACTGAGCTGCAACCATGTCCATGCATGTTACCATTGATCGTCGACACCATCGAGACAATGACCCACGGGTCACTCCGGGATGGGAGCAGGTCTTCAAAGGGCATCACGCCTAGCCTGCTTGGCAGTCGGCTACAGAGGCAAACCTTACCACTGTCAGGTTATCTATGCATCTCTTGATGCATCTTGTGGGATTCAGTAAGGGCTTGGACTGGTGGCTGGGGCAACAGGCTTACTCTGATCATGCTACCGCGGTGTGGTCAGTCTTTTCAGACATGTAGAGCGACGCTGTGTGGTGCAGGCAACGTGAATTTGGGAACCGGCGGTCCAACGGAGAACCGATATTTTGGGACCCCTGGTGACGTGTCACTCCCAGGGGACGACATGTTGCACTTTATGACTTAAGCACACTGTTTCCTATAAATAGTGAACTTTACAACTCAAGAAGGGACTTTTTGGCTCATTCTCACAAAAATCACTTTCTCACTCTAGAATTTGGCAGCTCTTGGATTCTAGTGAGAGAAACATAACTTCGAACCGTAACATTGAAACTCGACTCGGACCTCGACTTGGACTGTCGACTGCCAGCCCTGTTCGTCTCAGCCTCGTCTCCGCAGCACTGCTATTGCTCATGGCCTATCTGAGAAGCCTTGCTTTCAGCCCTTACTCCGTCCTTCCTGTCTTTAACTTTGCATACGTAGAAGCTAACATGGACTGCAACCTTTATGGCACCTCCACGTAGGTACGAGCCCACTTTCCCTGGCATCATTTTGGCCACTCTGCTCGTCGTAATGCAACTTCTGGATTCGTCATTGCCTATCAAAACACCAACCATCGGCCCGCCCGAAGTTCACCAAAAGGAGGAAGGTGGCCTTGGCCCCCTACCGGAGGAGTGGCCTTGCCCTTGGCCACCCCTAGGGTAGGCCTCGGCCTTCCCCCAAAACCCCCGGCTTTGCCCCCTTTTTACGCACACTGTTCTGAATCATTTTTCGTGCTTCCACGAAGCCCACCAATGCGCACACACTAACTCGTGACGTTCGTCATCCAATGTCCATGATCGTGCGTCGATCTCGTGATGTTCGTCACTCAAAGTCACGCGCTACCGTCGAAGGACCCGTCGCCGACGAACCCTGTATCATCATTCTTAACTTTGTCATTACTACATGTTGCATGCATTATTTTGTTATCACAGGCACACTCAACTCACATCAACGTCTTCGGGACACTTGACGCGCACCCCTGCGCTATCTCCACGACGTTCGTCGCCCGCCCGTGCACTGTCTCTGCGACGTTCATCGTCGCGCCAGTGCACCATCATCATGATACGTTCTCCCGACACCAAGTAATACTCTGTGAAGTTCATCGCTGCGCCCGTGCGCCATTGTCATGATACGTACCCCTGGCACCAAGTATTGCTCCATGACGTTCGTCGCCGCGCCCGTGTGCCATCGTCATGATACGTGCCCCCGGCACCAAGTATTGTCTCTGCGACGTTTCTCGCCGCTCCTGTGCACCACTTCCATGATACGTGCCCTGGCACTAGGTATTGTCTCCGCGATGTTCGTCGCCGTGCCACTTTCATAACATGTGCCCCCAGTACCAGGTATTGTCTCATGCCATTGGCATCACGCCCATGCGCCACAATCAATGTCTCGTGCTGTGGCACCGCGCCCATGCACCACAATCATGTTACATGCTTCCGGGGGGCTCCGTTCGTAGTGCTCTGGCACGAGGACCCCTTGTAGCAGGATGGACTCACAACCTTATAGTCATCACCGATGCGAGCCCTCAGTGTCGAAGCACGTAGGCCAGTCACGAAGACACCCTGGTGGAGATAGTGTCCCGGAGGAGTCGCCTATCCCGCGGGTGAGTCCTTGTGCCAAAGCACTCGAAGCACGTCAAGGTAGCATCCTGGAAGAGCCGTCTACCTGACAGGCTAGGTAGTATCCTGGAGGAGCTGTCTACCTGGTAGAAGAGGAGTCAAAAAGCTCCCGATGAAGATAGTGTCCCGGAAGAGTTACCTATCCCCGTGGTGAGTCCTTATGCCGGAGCACTCAGAGCACGTCAAGGTAGCATCCCGGAGGAGCCGTCCACCCGACTGGCCGAGGTAGCATCCCGGAGGAGCCGTCCACCTGGCGGACTCGTCAATGTAAGGACTCATCAATGCAGCCATGCAGCAGTTCACTCCTACCATAGCCAACCTACACGAATCACAGACCACTTTGATGTCTGCCATTATGGAAATGCAAAAATCCATACAGGCTTTTGCCTCACAACGCTCCGCTGCACCAATCCAGCCTCAAGGACCTGGGTTGGCTCTCGACGCCGCTCAGGCCCCAGTGTCGTGACCACCGCCGCCTCGATCATCTAGACCCTTGGCGGTAGGACTCACGACATCTTCTCTACCCATGCCAGACGCACCTCTCTCTACGGTGCCATCCCGAAGACCTCAAGCAGATCTCAAACCAGTGCTACAATAGATCCATCCTGTCATTGTACCCCAATATGCTCCAACACAAAGTTCCTCCGAGACACATGACTCCATTGAGATGGAGCCTAACCCTTACTCAGTCAAGCAACATCAAACGACCGGCCAGGTAGTAGACATGTCTCGTCCACCCACCCATGCCCATGTACAACTGCCACCGCCAGCCTGTCTCATATATCAACCATCTGTTACACCTGGCCACCAACTTGCCCCGTCCAGGGGCTCTGGGGCTCACGGCGTCACAGCCAGCCACCACCATTTGACTGTCAATGAAGACCCACCTCCTAACTATGTCACTCGTTCAGACTTGGAAGTACTCATGCATCGCTTGTCACAAAACTCTACACCTGATCCCTCTGCCCACCTGACAGGCCACGCCCAATATGCCAATGATATTGCCACCATACCCTACCCCGCAAAGTACAAACAACCAGCCCTTGTGCTCTTCAACGGACGCGAGGGCAATGCCCGTGAGCACTTGACGAGATTTACAGGCTCATTGGAGCAGTATGGTCCGGGAGACAGCTTGAAGTTAAGGGAATTCCACAAGTCCCTTACAGGTTTGGCTTACACGTGGTACCACCAGATCCCTGTCGGGACTGTCCACGCATGGAATGACATGGTCCAGTTGTTCTTAGACAAGTTCCACTACGAGGCCTAACGTGTGACCATTGTTGATATCGTTGGCTTCAAGCGTCAGTTCCTGGATGAGGATCGACGCTCCGACAAATGCAGACAACGGAAGCCTGCACCCCACTATCCATGCGAACTAAATACAGTGAAAGAACTCTTGGCAGAATGGGTCGCCAATGACAACAACCTTCAATTGCCACCCGTGCGGATCCCCATCACGGACGAAGAAAGAACCAAACCCAACTACTGTCCTTTCCATCAAGCCCTTGGCCATCCTCTCAAAAACTGCAATGCACTGCGAGCCATCTTTGCAAGGAAGGTTGCGTCAGGTGACCTACGGCTACGAAAGAACAACGATGTACGTAGGCACCCCTATCCACCTCACGGTAATAACCATCGAGAGCATCAGGAGCTCATGGCCGTTACTGACCGCATTGAGTGACTCATCCCCGAAGCTCCTGTAGAGGGCATTCCTACGGTCACACCTTGTGTACCCTTCACCCCTCAGCCAGTGTCTGCAGTCGAACAGATGTATAAAGATCAAAACTTTTTTGATGAAATGGGGTTTTTACCCACGGCATGCACATACCTCTCGAACTGTCTGATCAACGTCACCGCGGGTCTTGGCCCTGAATGTTTCACTACCCAAGCTGAACTCAGACACGTCCCTTCTACTGCATTCATTTTCTCGGATGAGGACTCACCACCATCAAACACCACAATCGACCGTTATACCTCAAATGCACCGTTAACGGCACAAGCTTCGGCCCTTGCCTTAGTAGACTGCGGTGCGTCAATCAACATCATACCTCTCATCACCCTACAACGGGCCAACATTCCACCAAGAAAAATAATCTGTGACCCCGTCAAGATTACTGGCTTTGGACAGGGTCCCCAGTCGACCCTCGGCCATATCACTGTCGACCTCATGGTCAAAACTGTCCATCGTGACACTACTTTCATGTGATAGACAGCGAGTCTGCCTTCCACCTCCTGCTTGGCCGACCATGGATCCATGTTAACAAGGCCATTCCCTCAACGTACCACCAGTGTATGAAACTGGTGTCCGGTCCTGTGGGACATGAGGTAGTAATAACAATCCCTGTAACCAAGGCCCCCTTTGAATGTGCCGAATCTTACTTTGCTGAGGCCTTCTGCTTCACTGAGCTTGCCGAGGATGGTGACAATGCTACTCATATACATTCCACCAAGTTGCCAAATTGAGAGAAGCTGTGTGGAAACAAGCCTCCCAAGTCCAAGACCAAGAAAAGTAAGAAGAACAAGGGATCAACCTCGGTGCCTCTGCCTGATCTTCAAGTCCAAGGTAGGGCCAAGGTTCAGCCCTGCCTTGGACTTGGGTGATGAAGGGGGAGATTTGGTCGTGGCAGCAAGCGGAGGCATCGAGGTTGATCCCTTGTTCTTGTTACTTTTCTTGGTCTTGGACTTGGGAGGCTTGTTTCCACATAGCTCGTCCTAATTTGGCAACTTGGTGGAATGTATATGAATAGCATTCTCACCATCCTCGACAAGCTCAGTGAAGAAGGAGGCCTCGGCAAAGTAAGATTCGGCACATTCGAAGGGGGCCTTGGTTACAAGGATTGTCATTGCTACCTCATGTCCCACAGCACCGGCCACCAGTTTCACACACTGGTGGTATGTTGAAGGAACGGCCTTGTTAACATGGATCCATGGTCGGCCAAGCAGGAGGTGAAAGGCAGACTCGCTGTCTATCACGTGAAAAGTAGTGTCGCGACGGACAGTTCCGACCATGAGGTCGATAGTGATATAGCCGAGGGTCGACTGGGGACCCTGTCCAAAGCCAGTAATCTTGACAGGGTCGCGAATGATTTTTCTTAGTGGAATGCTGGCCCGTTGGAGGGTGATGAGAGGTATGATGATGATTGAGGCGCCGCAGTCTACTAAGGCACGGCGGAAGCTCGTGCCGTTAATGGTGCATTTGAGGTATAACGGTCGGTTGTGGTGTTCGATCTGAGGTGAGTCCTCATTCGAGAAAATGAATACGGTAGAAGGGATGTGTATGAGTTCGGCTTGGGCAGCGAAACATTCAGGGCCAAGGCCCGTGGTGACCTCGATTTGACAGTTCGAAAGGTATGTGCGTGACGTGGGTGAAAACCCCATTTCATCAATGGTTTTCACCATTTCAAAAGGTATGTGAGCACCTGATGCTCTTGATGGTTATTACCGTGAGGTGGATAGGGGTGCCTACATACATCGTTATTCTTCCGTAGCTATAGATTGCCTGACGCGACCTTCCTTGCAAAGATGGCTAGTAGTGCATTGCAGTTTTTGAGAGGATGGCCAAGGGCTTGATGGAAATGACAATAGTTGGGTTTGGTTCTTTCTTCATCCGTGATGGGGATCTGCACGGGTGACAATTGGAAGTTGTTGTCATTTGTGACCTATTTTGCCAAGAGTTCTTTCACTGTATTCAGATTGCATGGATAGTCAGGTGCAGGCTCCCATTGTCTGCGTTTGTCGGAGTGTCGGTCCCCATCCGAGAACTGACGCTTGAAGCCAGTGTAGCTGTTGCTATTGTTGTTGCTGCTGCTATTTTTTTTTATGCTGAGGGCGGGGTGTGTCTACTGAGGCCAGTAGTGCATTTTGCGGTTGAGGCTTCCATGGCTTAACAGGGCCGACCGTGTCATATGTATGGCGGGCTGTTTCCTTGAGGTGGCCCCATGACCTCAACTGTAAGTTCTCGATATGTACCTGGTATACGTCTGTCATGTTCTTGATGCAAATGGGAACTAGGGTCTCGTCCTTGCTGAAGTCTGTGCACTCAAGGCATTTGAGATAGAAGTGGTGCACGTACTTATTCAAGTCTTCCCCTTGGTTGTGGTGAATTCCAGTGATATCAACAATGGTCACACGTTCGGCCTCGTAGTGGAACTTGTCTAAGAACAACTGGACCGTGTCATTCCATGCGTGGACAGTCCCGACAGGGATCTAGTGGTACCACGTGTAAGCCAAACCTGTAAAGGACTTATAGAATTCCCTCAACTTCAAGCTGTCTCCCAGACCATACTGCTCCAATGAACCTGTAAATCTCGTCAAGTGCTCACAGGCGTTGCCCTTGGGTCTGTTGAAGAGCACAAAGGCTGGTTGTTTGTACTTTGAGGGATAGGGTATGGTGGTAATATCATTGGCATATGGGGCGTGGTCTGTCAGGTGGGCAGAGGAATCAGGTGTAGAGTTTTGTGACAAGCGATGCATGAGTACTTCCAAGTCTGAACGGGTGACATAGTTAGGAGGTGGGTCTTCATTGACAATCAAAGGGTGGTGGTTGGCTGGGACGCCGCGAGCCCCCGAGCCCCCGGACGGGGCAAGTTGGTGGGCAGGTGCAACAGATAGTTGATATATAAGATAGGCTGGTGATGGCAGTTGTACATGGGCATGGGTGGGTGGGTGAGACATGTCTACTACCTAGCCAGTCGTTTGATGTTGCTCGACTAGGTAAGGGTTAGGCTCCATCTCAATGGAATCATGTGTTTCGGAGGAACTTCATGTTGGCGCATATTAGGGTACAATGACAGGATGGATCTGTTGTAGCACGGGTTCGAGATCTGCTGGAGGTCTTCGGGATGGCACCGCAGAGAGAGGTGCGTCTGGCATGGGTGGAAAAGATGTCGCGAGTACTACCACTAAGGGTCTAGCTAGATGATCAAGGCGGCGGTGGTCGCGACATTGGGGCCTGAGCGGCTTCAAGAGCCAACCCAGGTCCTTGAGGCTGGATTGGTCCAGTGGAGCGTTATGAGGCCAACGCCTGTATGGATTTTTGCATTCCCATAATGGCAGACATCAAAGTGGTCTGCGATTCCTGTAGGTTGGCTATGGTAGGAGTGAACTGTTGCATGGCTGCATTGACGAGTCCTTGCAGCTCAGGTGCGGCGACTAGGGGTTAATCTTGGATAGGTGTGGTACTTGTCTCTTCTTGGTCTTCCATGTGGGTTCTTCTCACACAGTGGTGGCAAGGCCTTGGCTGGTAGTCCTCGTAGCTCTCTGTTGTACAGGCATGATGATCGAGGGTGCAACATAGGCAGACTGCAATACGATGCTCACCTCCCCAGCAGAGTCACCAAAATGATGCCAGGGAAAGTGGGTTCGTACCTACATTGAGGTGCCACAAAGGCTGCAGTCCATGTCAGCTTCCAAGTATGCAAGTGAGAGTCAGTAAGGATGGAGTAAGGGCTGAGAGCAAGGCTTTCCAGATAGGCCGTGAGCAATGGCAGTGCTGTGGAGACGAGGCTAAGACGAACAGGGCCGGCAGTCGACAGTCCAAGTCGAGGTCCTAGTCAGGTTTCAAAGTTACGCTCCAAAGTTATGTTTCTCTCACTAGAATCTAAGAGCTTCCAAATTCTAGAGTGAGAAAGTGATTTTTGTAAGAATGAGCCAAAAAGTCCCTTTTTGAGTTGTAAAGTTCACTATTTATAGGAAACAGTGTGCTTATGTCATAAAGTGTCATATGTCGTCCCCTGGGAGTGACACGTCACCAGGGGGTCCCAAAATACCATTTTTTCGTTGAACTGCCAGTTCTCAAATTCACGTTGCCTGCCCCACACAGCGTCGTTCTACCTGTCTGAGAAGACTGACCAAACCGCGGTAGCATGATCAGAGTAAGCCCGTTGCCCCAGCCACCGGTCCAAACCCTTACTGAATCCCACAAGATGCGTCAAGAGATGCATAGATAACCTGACAGTGGTGAGGGTTGCCCCTGTAGTCGACTGCCAGGCGGACTAGGCGCGATGCCCTCCGAATACTTGCTCTCATCCCGGAGTGACCCGTGGGTCATTGTCCTGATGGTGTCGACGATCAATGGTAACATGCATGGACATAGTTGCAACTCAGTGCTCAGAGTCCATGGCGAGGGGTCCTCGTGTCGGAGCCCTCCCGTGTTTGTGACGGCGATGGCTTTAAGGTTGTGAGCCCATCCCGTGGTGGCGATGACTATAAGGTTATGAGTTTATCCCGCTGTGAGGGCCGGAGGCCCCTGTGATTGTGACGATGATGGCTTTAAGGTTGTGAGCCTATCCCGTGGCGACGATGACTATAAGGTTGTGAGTCCATCCCGTTGCGAGGGTCGGAGCCCCTCATGATTATGACGGCGATGGCTTTAAGGTTGTGAGCCCATCCCGTGGCGGCGATGACTATAAGGTTTTGAGTCCATCCCGCTACGAGGGCCGGAGCCCCCCATGATTGTGACGGCGATGGCTTTAAGGTTGTCAGCCCATCCCGTGGCGGCGATGACTATAAGGTTGTGAGTCAATCCCGCTGTGAGGGCCAGAGCCCCCTGTGATTGTAACCGCGATGGCTTTAAGGTTGTGAACCCGTCCTGTGGCGGTAATGACTATAAGGTTGTGAGTCTATCCTGCTAAGAGGGGTTCTCGTGCCGGAGCACTACGAACGGAGCCTCCCGAAAGCATGTAACATGATTGTGGTGCATGGGTGCGGTGCCTACAGCACGAAACATTGATTGTGGTGCATGGGCGCTATGCCAACGGCATGAGACAATACCTGGTGCCGGGGGCACATGTTATGAAAGTGGCACGGCAACGAACGTAGTGGAGACAATACCTGGTGTTGGGGCACGTATCATGAAAGTGGTGCACGGGCACGGCGACGAACGTCACAGAGACAATACTTGGTGCCGGGGGCACGTATCATGACGATGGCGCACGGGCGCGGGGACGAACGTCGCTGAGAAATACTTGGTGCCAAGGGCACGTATCATGACGATGGCGCACGGGCGCAGCGACGAACGTCACAGAGATAGCGCACGGGCGCCCGTCGGGTGTCCCGAAGACGGGATGTGAGTTGAGTGTGCATGTGATAACAAAATAATGCATGCAACACGTAGTAATAACAAAGTTAGGGATTATGATACAGGGTTCATCGGCGACGGGTCCTTTAGCGGTAGCGCGCGACTTTGAGCAACGAACGTCACGAGAGTGACGCACGGTCGCAGACATTGGATGACGGACGTCACGAGGTTGATGTGTGCACGTTGGTGGGCTTCGCGGAAGGACGAAACATGATTCAGAACAGTGTGTGTAAAAAAGGGGCAAAGCCGGGGGTTTTGGGGGAAGGCCAAGGCCAACCCCTTGGGGAGGCCGAGGCTGACCCCCTTGGGAGGCCGAGGCTGACCCCCCGAGGGGGCAGAGGCCGACCCTAGGGTTAGCCAAGGCCAAGGCCACCTTCCTCTTTTTGGTGAACTTCGGGGTCGCTAACGGTTGGTGTTTTGATAGGTAATGACGAATCCGGAAGTGTGTTACGACGAGCGTGTCGACGTGAATCTTACCCATGTGACGAACAAGGTGTCAAAATCATATATGAAGCGTACGAAGCAAAAGAAATACGAAAAGGACTTTGCGCGAAAAGTGAAGAACCCGGGGGGGGGGGGGGAAGGCCAAAGCCAACCCCCCATGGGAGGCCGAGGCCAACCTCATGGCCTTAGGGGAGGCTGAGGCCGACCCAATAGGTTTGGCCAAGGCCTGTGCCCCTTGGCCCCGTTGCTCCGGTTGCACCATCGGCCGATGTTTTTAGGGTGGTCTCAGCGTGACGATCATGCCCTCGTGAGTCACGCTAATGCAAAATAAATTGTGCCTAAGTCGTGCACAAGGCGCGCGGAGCGAGAAACGCACGTGACTCGAGCATGCGTGCGCTAACCGGTTCAATGCGTTAGAAAATTGATCGTTGTATCTGTCAAGGTGTTTGCGCGAAGCGGGACCCCTAGTCGGCCCTTGGGTCCGACCAAGATAGGTTGGGAACAATCTCATATGTTTAATTCTAATTTGTTATCGAATCGCATTGAACTCTGATCTTTTTTTTATTTGTTATGAAAATGTTTTTGAATTGCCCATGAAGCCCTGTCTTGAGCCTTAAAGCGATCAATTGAAATTCTGTTAATACGCATCTGTTTATTGATTCGATTATCGTAAAGCATTTTCAATTATATTTATTCCTTCTAAATTTTGACATGAGCTAGTAATTTTGGAGTTATAAGGATGGTGCGTATTCTGGCGTTATAAGGATGGTCTGTTGGTCCGAGTTAAACTAGTACCTAAATGGACTAGTCCATGTACATATGCACATGTAAAGCGTAACGAGCACTGAGGGGGTAGCTTTGCTATAGTGAACTGCTCATGTTCAATGTTATCTATTTATATTTTATTATACTTGAAGTGTTTTGACTAACTGTTAATTGAGGGTTCGAGTTGATACTCGTCCTTATGTTTATATTGAAACAGTTGTGGTTTTATTTTAAAAATTCTGTGAAAACATGTTATTTGACTTTGATTGCAAAATTGTTCGAATAGCTTGTTTTGTTTAAATCTTTGATCAACCTTACTGGGCTCTCAAAAGCTCAATCTCGTTTGACTTCCTTTCCGCAAGTGATAACCAACATTAGATTATCTGAGTATGGGTTTGAGCCCAGCATGAGGATTTAAGTTAGTATTGAACATTAGAACCCTTGCGTCGCTGGGTGAACTTTTCTAGCTTGTTATTCAAAGTTTAAATTCAGTTTACTAGTTATGTCTGTACGCTGAGGTTGATATATTGATTGAGGGTTTAGTTGCTCTGACAGTTTGTCATATTGTTTTGATGAGGTTAATAGTTCTATTGTCTAAGTGAAACTGATCGAGCGAGTGTCTAACGTTCTAGAATTTCGGGATGTTACAGTTCTAAAGTCGATAATACGATAAACAGCTACGAATGTGAAAAAAAGCCAAACTTCACGAAGAGAAAATTCGAGAAGAAAATGTTTGAAAAAGAAAAAAGATATGTAAAAAAATAAAAATATTTTTGGAAAAGAAAATTTAATACATCAAGAGAAAAACCAAATCAATGGGGAAGATATATTAGGAAAAAAAAATCTAATATTCAATATAAAAAACCTTCATGTCCAAAAGAAAAATCACTAGAAGAGTGTAATTGTTACTGGTTATGTGACGAAAAAGGGCATTATGTAAATAAATGTTCAAGTAAGAGAAGAAAACAAAATCTAAGATCTTTCTTATATGCTGAAGAAAGATGTGAGCTAGCATGGGAACGCGAATTAGATTCTGAAGACAAAACAGAAGAGCTTGTTTCAGAATACAATTACAAGTCTGATGAGGAAACAACATCGATGACGAAGAAAGTTTAAACAAAACTTTAAAAGGCATAGGCACAATCTTCTTGATGTTAGAACCTATGACCATGAAGAAGATATGATTCTTTTTATTTAATAACATAATTAGTTAGAGTGAATCAATTGAATAAGAAACTCCCGATTCTACTATAAACCACTGAGAGATGCCTAAAATCAAGTTTGGAGAAATGTACAGAACTCCATATTCAGGTTCAGAAGTAAGATGAATATAGAGATCTCTAAAGGTGAAACCTCTGTAGGTCAGACTGATGAAAGAATACTAGACATTTCTCTTTTCAAGACAGATAAGGTAAAACAATACCTTAGAGCATAAGTATGAATAACGTACCAGAATACGTACCAATTTTTTTTCCTATAAAATGCCACGTATAAGTACCAGTATCGTATCAGTACAGTCTCAAAATTTTCATCAATAATAAAAAATATATATAATACTCATTCATTAGCGGACTATAAATATATACATATATTTCCTACCTCACAGTTCCTTTAAAATAAATTGTCTGTCCTACAAAGCTTGAATTAATTTATTTTTTATATAAGCTATTTGTTCCCAAATAGGTTGTTTGTTCCCATACGGTGACATTAGAAACAAATAGCGTATTCAATTAATTACCTCCTCTAGGATTACCCCCTTTTCAACATCTCATTAGGAAATTCATTGAAGAATAAGTTGTTTTTTCAATAATAACGTCTTTGGGTTCAAGTTAAGTTGTTTGTGTGTGTCAAGCAGTATATCATATAGATGAAAGAACGTGATCAAAGCTTTTAGCTATGAAGCAATTCAAAGCCAAGTGAAGATTGAAACTTACCAGGTAATATTTTGTAAATTTTAATGGATACTGTGAGAAAGAGGATAAAGAGCATAGTTATCAATACTGTACCGGTACCAGCCGGTGTGTACCGCTTTTGCCTTCTACTAGTACGATATCTATTACATTCTTTACCGATCAAAATACTGCTTATACCAACTGTACCGGCCAGTACAGGTGATACCAGCTGGAAACTACGTACCAACCGAGATATTGTGTTTTATATCGATTCCTTAAAAAAAATGTAAAAGTAACAAATTTTGTTAGAAATTTTGTAAATTGACCATATAAAGACTAAGAAAAAAAAACAAAAAACCATTCTAAGTTCTTCCATACCAATCAAAGCCCCTGTGCCTCTTGCTCGTAATATTCATTTAACTTTGATTTACCTTATACCTGTAAGTTTTGATCATATTCTTTGATCTATATGATGTAATGCTTTACACACATGTGCATGACCACACACACACACATGTACAAAAATCGCTTATTCTTGAATCCAGAGATGTTATTATTGAACAAACAACTTATTTTTACATAAGAATTTACGAATGAGATCGTTGAAAAAGGAGATAGTCCTAGAGGATGTAATTTAATTGAATAAGCTACTTAGTTTATTTGAGATGGTACCGAGACATAACTGGTATCAGTACGTACCATTTCATGAAAAAAAATTGACACGCACTCCGGTACAGTATTCATATCTATACTAAAGAGGCTTTGGTTGATATATTAGAACTTCAAGTTTTTTTCTATTTAGTATTTATATGGTTAATTGACAAAAACTTTCAACAAAATGTGTTACTTTTATCTTTTTTAGGAGCCAGTACAAAACACAATATCTTGGTCGGTACGTAGTTTTTGACTTGTACCACCTGTACCGGCTGGTACAACCGGTATAAAGTGGTATTTTGACTGTTATGAAATGTAAGGGACGCCATACTGATAAAAGGCAAAAGTGGTATATATCGACAGGTACAGCCGGTACCGGTACCGGTACGGTGTTGATGATTATGCCTTAGAGAAGATATCATTATGTTCATACTGGCATAATACAAGTTAGTCTTTGTCTATTATTATAGATGGCAGAGATACACTACTAATTTATTGTTTAATAGAAAAATTGATGGAAAACTTTTGAAAAAGCCCTAATAGAGGGAATCCAAAGTAACTTGTATAACATACCAGTTTGGTTTAAAACTACACCAAACTACTTCATGATTCTTAAAAGATCCTTATCTTACTAAAGCATTAGGACTAAAGATTCAGACTCAATACATGACCAAGTTATGAGAAGTATGCAAAAACATTGCAGTCCAATATCGTCTAGTCTACAGAGTGGTAAATACCATAAATTCACTAAGTAAAATGCTAAAGAGCAAAGTAGAACTATTTGAACAAACAAGTAATAATGTCTGAGCAGTAAATGCACGGAAGATAAATCCAAAGCAACTATCATGGCCTAAAAAATGGGTAATAGGAGAAGGATTAGCTAGTAAACAACTAGAACACATGTAGACTAAAGATGTTGTCATCCTTGAAGAACCAATGAGACATTCAGTCTTTTCTACATCTTCCATATCTACAAATCTAAAAGTAAAAGCCGAGGGAAAAATCGTAGAAGACTCTACCAAAGGTGAAGAGACTTCTAATGAAGACATCACAGGGTAAAAAAATAGTTACCATTCCAATCGGACAAAATATGTTATCACTTGTTGAAACCATACATGTAATGACCACAACATCTATACACTATATTATGAGTGTTATTAAGGGTAATAAACACCTCCTAAAAGATAAGTTATAAACGGATCACAGTAAGTCCAAACATTTGTTATATGGAATTAAGTTTTGACTTCCAGGGACATCACCTTTATAAAGTAGATGCTCTAGTTGACACCGGAGCATCCTATTGCCTGGTAAGAATGGGCATCTTAACAAATGAAAAATGAATCAAAACAGATCAACTCATGAACATGCGAATGGCAAATGGCGATGTGTTCGAACCAGAATATGAAGCACATCATATTCCTGTTACAATTAATGAAAAACAATTCATTATATAGCGATCAATCCAATTCGACTCTTTAGACGGTGATTTTCTAATAGGAAACACTTTCTTAAAATAACCTGAAAATCGACCATTTAATTAGGTAGAGTTCCATATTGAAATACAACGTAAAAAAATACTGTTGTTAAAATATGTTAATCAAAGATGTAAATTTGGTTTTCATCCAGAAAAACTAGGAGAAATCGAAAAACATATCAAGAGTGAGTCCAGCATGGTAAGAATAACAAAGCAGACTCTTGGAAAAGGTTACTCGAAGAAGAATTAACCAAGGAGGAGTTACCTAACGAAGAAGTAACCCCAAAGAAGATGAAGGTTGGGTTAATGAAATAAACCAACATTATTAATGCAAACAAGGAAAAGAAATTCCTAATCTTGATAACATAAAAAAGATGTGAAGAAATGATTGTAGTATTGACTCGCTAAAATTATGGGAAAAGGAAAAACCTTGGCAGCATTGACCCTCAAAGATAAAGATTATGTGGTTAATATAAAACCAATGCGACATAGTCTTGCGATGGTCCATGAATTTGAAAGATATATCCCTAAAATACCTAACTAAGGGTTAATAAGACCCAACGAGAGTCCACATTTAAGTCTGCTTTCATGGTAAAAAATCAAGCAGAACAGGTTAGAGGAAAAGCCAAATTAGTCATAAACTATAGAGTTTTAAACGCAGCAACGGTCAAATATGGCTATAAAATTCCAAACAAGGATATGCTGATTAACAAAATTCAACTAGCCAGCTTTTTCTCAAAGTTGATTTAAAAAGCGATTATTGGCAAATAAAAATGGAAGAATCATCAATTCCATTAACTGCCTTTAGCGCACCACAAGGACGCTATGAATAGACTGTATTACTATATGGATTGAAAAATGCTCCACATCTATTCGAAAGAAGGATGGATAACATTTTTACAAAACACGGAGATTACTATGCAGTGTACATAGATTATATATTAGTATTCTCAAAAACCATAGAAGAACATAGAAATCATCTAGAAAAGATAGCACAAAAATTCATTGATAATGAATTAGTACTATCAACAAAGAAATGTGAATGAGAACAAACCACAATTAACTTTCTAGGATTTAAAATAGAGGACAGTAGAAAAATTATTCTTCAAGATCATATAGTTGAAAAAATAAAGCTATTTCCAGAACAAATCAATGATGTAAAACAACTTCAAAGATTTATCAAGTTGTTAAAAATTACGTGAGGTAATTCATCCCGCATCTATCAAACCTAACAGAAAACTTTAAGTAAAAAGCGTAGAAAAGGAAAATAGATATGGGAAGATGGTTCTTTGGATAAAAAGGCAAGTTAAAACCTTCAATGTCAAGCTTAGAAAACAATTATGTGGATGCTGGAATGAAGCCTTCAAAAATTCAGAAACTCGATATCGCATAAACAAAAAAGAGTTTTTATCTATAAAAAGTGGAATAAAATATTTTTACATATTTCTAGTTTCAGAACACTTTCTTATCAGAATAATAATAGGTGATTTAAAGCTTTCTTTAAGGGAGAACTAAGAGATATTAGTCAAACAAGACTTTAACGATGGGCAACAATGGTTCAGCTATTATATTTTTGATGTATAATACATCTCATCAGCTAACAATGTGCTTGCAGATTGTTTAACCAGTGAATTATGCTTTATAATGCAAGAAGTTGTAACCTAAAAAAAGACTAGGCAAAAGGCCTTAAAAGAAAGGTATAAAGCAGGAGATCCTGAAGTTGATCTACTGCAAGAACCATCAGGGAAATTTGACAAGTACATCATTTTTCCTAAAAAGAAAAAGGACAGTTCTTTGAAATTCACAAATCCTCCCCCAGTAGGAGAAGAAGATGGTTGGGACTACCAAACTTTAAGTACAAAGACAAAATTACACAAAACTAAACAGTCAATACCAATGCATAAGTTTTGGAATAAAGAGAGTAAGGTTGAAACCTCGACAGTAAGGCGCCCTAAACAAATGGGCAAGAAAATAAAAAATTACTATCTTAACAACAAGGATCTAAAGAGAAAAATGGCAACTGACAAAGATGAAAAATCTTCAAAATCAAATGTTACAATAAGACAAGCCATCGATAACAAAACAAAATCACCAGGGTTATATGCGGAGAGCAAAATCTCTTTGGACATGTCTGGTACTACCTGAGGAAAAATTACCGAAAAGAGTTACGAAGAACCCTCAGCCAATTAACTGATTGTGTTAAGCACTTAGAAAAAAAAGTTTAATATAAAAGAAGAAGAAGGAATACTAATTCTACAAGAAAAAGAATTCGATTGTTAGAAAAACTAGAATCATTGCTCTCACCTGATATGACTACGAAAATAAAAGAACTAGCCAGGAAGGATAATAAACACGAAGAGATCCTTCACAAACCCAAAATAAAAGTGTTCCTGAATTAGGATTATGGATCGTCAAGCCTCACATTACCATCAGACAAAATTGACCTTAAGTGGATTGAACATGGACTCGTAGGAAACATTCAAAATAGATGGAGATGATTGGCAACTCATTGACAATCTCCAAGCTATAATCTGATATGCTCTTGGAGTTATGGAATTCAGTCAACATATTATCATAGTCCAGATACTGTCAATCTTGGTAGAATAAAGCAAAACCAAGTCCTACCAGCCATACCAGATTCATTTATTTATTAACTAATAACGGGTAAAAGAATTCCTGCTGACCACACAAGGATGAACTATGGAACACATATAATGCAGAGAAAGACAAGATTGCAAGAATCAATTTTGTCCATCAAACCTTTGAAAACATAATAGCCGATCCTCAAGTGGAGAACAGAATAAAGATGTCTGGCATAATAGAATAAAAAGACGACCCTAAAAAAATTATAGAGGATTTTCTCTATTGAAGGATCACATGTATCTGATTTTTTCATCTTTAAAGGGGTCAAAGTAAGAGCTAGAAGGCAGAGGAAGTTTGAGAGAGTGTGAAGTGTATAAGAGTGTGAAGTTTGCTAACAATTAATGTGTGCAATAATAGAAAGAAGCATTCCCTTTTGTTGCTCCTATATAAAATTTCCTTTCTAGTATAAATAAATAAGTATTGTTTTGAGTACGACGTTTTTCTACTGCATTTTTCAAACCATTATCCTAGAAGCCTGAGAGTATTTGACTATAGCCATTAGTCAATTCTGAGGAACGTAAAGCATGATGCTGTGTGTTCACTTGGTAAAAAGCTTGGATACTGAAAAGCAACAGGAGAAACATGATAGGCATACATTCAAGGACCAAGAACAACATCTCTGTAACTAACATTACATCCTAAAATGACCTTGTGTGATTATATTGTATGTGACAAAGTATTGTGGTGCATAAAATTATATTTTTCTAAAGTGTTGGGGTTAGATTGCAATTACTTTAAAGTATTAGGGTTATCTAGCACTATTGAGGGAGAAGACTTAATCTATACTGTCCATAAATAGCTAATAGACGGTCAGATTGCGTTGTCAGATAAATTAAGTTATCGGCGTTGGCAGTGGATTGCGACCCTATGTATATATATACATATATAAAGGAAGAAGATAAAATGCCAATACTGGTAAGTTGCCAACTCTTTAGGCATTTTCATTTATAGCCCCTCAAATTCTCAGTAGTTTATTTAAAACACCTTATACTTCTAGAAAAACTAAAATTGGTCCCTCCCAAGTTTAGAATATGTAATTCTTAATCAAAGAAGAATTTGGCCACATAAAACTAGTATCAGAGTCTAATCAAAAGCGAGATCCAACCAGAAAGCTCATAGAAATTCTTTGTTTATTTAATCATATGACATGAATTATACACTTAGATCATGGAATAATGGATGTATCTCACAAAAAACTGACATAACAGGATCATTAAATCGAATAATGTATGTATATCACGAAACTCCAAATATATGTCAAAATCTAAAGAAGATATATATATATATATATATATATATATATATATATATATATATATATATATATATATCAGATATTAAATGAATTACAATATTTAGATAAAGGCTTAAAAACTGAAACCGACGACTTAGCTTCAAATAACTTCTTATCAAACTTCAGAAGTTATGATACTTACAAGAATTAAAATAGTAACGAAACTTTATATGTATTTGAAGAAGTTATAGCATGTAGTAGTAGCGAGAGTGATAGAAAATCCTCTTCGAATGGCTTAAAAGAAACCAAGGATCCCATGCAGGGAATGGGTGTAGGAGAAATAGAAAAAAATAAAATAATGAATGACTACTTAGACAAAGTAGAAAAAGAATGATCATTGAAAAAATCAATGATGGCGAGATAGATATAGCTGTTCGAAAAGAACAACAATTTAAACAAGAAGAAAAAAGTGCCCTATTAGAAGTAAATAAAGCATGTGCTGATATGAATTTATGGAACGGAGAAACAAATCCAAACTATATAGGAACGTAGAATCCAAAGTTAAATTTAGGAAGAAATTCTAAATTTAATAAAGCCCCTATAAAGACAAATATAAAACAAGAATTTGTTCCCAAAAAATGGAAGAAATGAACTCGTATATCAATTCGATATATATATCTTTAGACCTGGCAAACGGGTATACCCATTGCCGGGTACAAGTAATACCTGGCAGAGTACGTGTAAAAAGATACCAGATTTTTTCCGAGAAGCTTTTTCATTTACCCATACCCTATCTGGGCGGGGCGGATATTACCTACGAGTAAATCCATTTTTTTTCTCTCAATTTTGCATTTCGCTGAATAAGATAGTTATAACCTTCAACTTTGCATTTTCCCCTATTTTCTTGCAATTTATAATGAACTAATTACTCGAAAAGGTAAGTTAAAGGAAAAGGAAAGAAAAAAGTTCATATCTTCACCAAATTCTTCAAATCAAAACCACCAAATTCTAAATATAAAAAACTCGAGAACATTCTCAGCTCTAACCATACATGAACTGTGATACCCCAAAAATACCGAAAATTAATCTAACCGTGAGTTTGATTAATTAAGGGTTGTTATTTTTATTAAGTAGCAATATATTGATGATGATTAAGTGTTAGGTAGTTAAATAAGGGGTTAGTGTGGTTTTGGGGGTTAAAATGAAATTTTGGAAATTAAGGGGCAAAAATGTAATTTTAGAAAATATGATGAACGGGATGCATATCTTTATTAAGTAGCATCCTTTTGATGATAATGAGGTGTTAGGGGGCTACATGGAGCGTTTTAGGGTCAAAGTGCGATTTTTCCAAAGTTGTGGGGTCAAAGTGTAATTTTTGAAACTTGCGGAGATATTTTGCGAATATGGAAATTTGGAGGGCCATTGTGCAAATTTGTAAAATTGGTCACAAGATAGTGCCACCTCCTCCCTGACTATTTGATGACTCATGAAATAAAAGTATAAACTAAGGTATAGATAAATATTAGGAAAAAAAACAAAAGAGGAAACTTTTCCTTTCGGGAAAGAAAGGGCAAAATAGAAGAAGAAACTTTCCCTTTCGGGAAAGAAGGAAGAAAATAGAAGAAGAAGAAGCAGGGAGAAGGAAAACCCAGAACAGAGGATGATGAGGCTCGAGGGAAAACCAAAATCAGAGGAAAAGAAATGAAGTTTGGGTGAGTTTTTAAAGGATTTCAGGGTGTTTAGTGTGTTTGGGTGTTGACTGTGTGTGTTCCGTGGCTGTGTGTGTGTGGGGGTGTGTGTTCTTGTTTCGGGTGTGTGTGTATTTTGATGATTCGTGGGTTGAGGGATGTGATAATGAATTTAAATGGTGTAATTAGATGTTATGAGTTATTCATGTAGGTGATTTTTGGTGATTTTTAACGAATTCATGGGTGTATAAGTAAGTTGGACAGCCATGTCTCACAGCTGAAGGAAGAAGGAAGTGCGTGTGGAAAAAGGTGCAATAATGTGTGCCTTTGATGTGAACAGTACTTGTAATGGTCGCTAAAGATAGGATTATTTTAGGCAGTTTCTTTCATGAATTTTGAAAAATAGTCAGAGTCAGATTTAGCCAAATTGTAAAATAGAGACCCTTGTTATTTTTAGGAGACCTGTATCATGGAAAATTTTCAGATTTTTTCGAGATCAGGAAGGAGGTGAACGAATGTGTGAAGTTTGAAACTTTATGGTAAAATTTAAAATATCAAACGATTGCGGTTTTGTGCAAAATTTTTATGACTCTATGATACTGAGAAGTTCTATTTTCCAAGTTTTCAGGTCATTCTGAAGTCGTTAGCTATTTTTGGCCGAACGGGCTGTTAAGCGCTCGGTCGAGACACCGGTTCGGGATTTTTGGGCGAAAATTTTGTAAAATACTTTTTAGCTCAAGAATGAATGTAGGAGGCTTAAAATATCATTTTAAAGCACTTTTGAGATTTTTCTGAGGCCGAGAACCCTCAGGGGCATTTTGGTAATTTGCCACTCCGAGAGTGGTATTTTGGTAATTTTATTGGTAAAGTTCTTAAAGGAATTTTTAGTCCGAAAAGGGTTGTAAAACACCTAAAAGATTGTTTCGAAGCTGATTTAGGTCGTTGCGGTGATAGTGAACCCTCAGGGGCATTTTGGTAAATTGCCGCCTAGAGGGGGGTATTTTGGTAAATTTTTTCTATAAAACCCTTTGAAGGACTGTTGGTTTGGGAAGGGGTGTAAGACATCCGAAAAGCTGTTTTAGAATAGTTTTGAGATGTTTGTTGGGGCGATGGCCGCCAGGGGGTGTTTTGGTAATTTTCCCTTTAAAATTTTCTGAGGGACTATTTGGGCTGTATATGATGTTGTACATCCAAAAAGTAGTTTTAAAGCGGTTTTGGGTGTTGGTGGTGTAGCGGCCATCAGAGGGGTATTTTGGTAATTTGCCAGGTTGCATTAAAATTTTTGGAAACGCGCGTTATTAAGCGTCCAGAATGGTAGAAAGTGAGGAATTGTGTTAATACATTGAGAAAGAGATGGTGGTTACCACTAACGCGTCGATAAGGCTAGATTAGGGATCCGGTGATCGGATCGGATTAACAAGTTGTCATAAAATGCTATGAACGGTTAAGTGGGAAGGGGTAGAATAAGGAGTGCGTATATGTTGAATGATGTCTAACGCGCAGAGTATTATTTGACTAGGTGACGCAGCTTGGTGCGATCAGAAGTTGCGAGTTGCTTCGGCTATAAGCCAATGAGGTAAGGATAATGCGGTTCTCATATGCTAATTCATTGTTTCAATTAGCATGCCATGTTGATGACGTGTTGTTAAATTCTTGTTGTTATGATTGGTCACCGGTAGTCATTGTGACCGGTATATGCATATTTGAATTGTGCTGTTGAGGACTTAGGGTAGAATAAATTTCCTTAGTCCGCCCTGTTGATAGAATTTAACGAGGATGATGGGTGTCCTAGTATGCAATGATTCGATTCGATTAGCATACCTGAAGTGGATGATGATGTTGCGTAGGGATTATCGTGTGGTTGTTGTGAGATGTCGGCAATTATTGATAGCCGATATCTCTTCGCTTTGAGAACACTGTTGAGGACTTGTGGCAACTTCTCTCGAGTCCGTCCTATCATTGATGTTGATGTTGTTGAGGTCGTTGCGTGTTGTTGTGAAATTTTGGCACTTATTGTAGTCGACATTCCTCGTATGTAAGAACATTGTTGAGGGCTTGCGGTTATCTTCCCCCAAGTCCGCCTTGTTGATGATGTTATGTTGAACTCTTGTTGTTAAAGTCTGAACACCGGCTGATCCGGTATTCCTTGTTGAGCTGTGTTGTTAAGGACATAAAGTGAAAATTTTCCCTTAGTCCGCGCCGTTGAAGAAGTCTTGTTGCTCGGTTGTAAGGTGGTAGGGAAAGCACACTAAATGAGTTCCCTTCTTATTGACAATGTCTCTTCTAAGGCTGTCACTGCATAAGACAACACGAGGAGTATCGCAAGGAGTATCTAGTTGGATACTTACTTTTTATCCTTCCATTCAACTTTCACTCTCTCTCTCCTTCAGTTAATACTACTTGTTCGGGACTCGAACTGACTTGTTGATCAATCCCCTTTTTCCTCATCAATTGGAAGTATTTTCTCTTCCGAAAGTCCATCAAAACTCTACTCATTCTCAATCTCGACTCCTCATTTCTTCATTCACAATTTACACGATAAAAATGCTGAACCTCAACCATCTTTCTCTACCAGGTCCTTTTATTTCAATTACTACTGGACTTCAATTAGGTGCTTTTAACCCTAATCCAATTTCGTCTAAATTCTTGTCAGGATCCTTTTTCGAGATCCGACACCACAACCTTATCATCATCAAACCACTCTTCTAAAACTAGATCAACCAACTTTTTCTTCTATTCCTAGCATCAATAGCCGGAATGCAGAGGTCATAATATATATGCCTTAGCCAACCTCAACCCACATATCTTAACCATCCCCCTAGTTTAGCCAAATCATCAAGATTCTTCTTCTACTTCTCTCAACGACGAAGGGTAACTTTTTACCCCATGCTCTGCCAAAATAATTAATGCAGGCCCGCAACAGTTTCTCAGTATTCATATCATACGTCTTAATTGGCCATCTGTCTGAGGAAAAAGGCCGTCCTCTTGATCGACCTTGTTTTCATTTCTTCTTGAAAACTTTTTCAAACTCTAAAGGTGAACCTTGCATCTTTGTCGGACACAATAGTTACTTAAAGTCAATAACAACTAACCACTTGCTTAACATAAGTTTGCGCAAGTCGTTTAGAAAATTATTCTTTCTGGGTAAAATAAATCGGG
Organism: Escallonia herrerae; assembly: GCA_033070095.1. Classification (NCBI taxonomy): domain Eukaryota; kingdom Viridiplantae; phylum Streptophyta; class Magnoliopsida; order Escalloniales; family Escalloniaceae; genus Escallonia; species Escallonia herrerae. The sequence continues at coordinate 61,063 of JAVXUP010002550.1, read as the reverse complement.
ACGTCCTAGTCAACCTATCCACTACAACCTAGATAGACATATATCCCTTAGTTGTTCGTGGTAACCACAACAGCAAAATTCATTGTAATGTGCTCCCACTTCCACTCAGGTGCAAAGAGTGGTTGCGACTACCTGGCGATCTTCTTATAATCCACTTTTACCTGTTAGCAGGTTAAACACTGGGATACAAACTTTTATATATCCCTCTTCATGATAGGCCATCAAAATTCTTTGGGCCCTAACTTAGGGTACATTTTTTTCTCCCCTAAGTGAATCGACACTTAAAACTATGAGTACCCTCCACAATTTCTTCTCTCAATTCATCACTAAGTGGAACACATATCCGACCTTCAAATTCATAATCACGGTCATTATCCCCATCAAAATTTCTATCTTACTCCTTTCTAATCCCCGCTGGATCTCAACATCCTTTCATCTTAGCCTTAAGCTTCCTTGATTTAATTAAGATGCGCGGTTGCATTTCCATGTGAAACAATCTATTACTTCCTTTTCTCCTTACTCGAACCTTGATTTTGAGTTGTTTACATTCTTATCAACTTGGCGTAACAATCATCGTAGTCTTTTTTTTCCTAAAGGGCATCTTAGAGAAATTCTCAATGACTGTCTGGTAGCCTCTGACTGATCTTAGGAAGCTACTCATCTCAAATGCTGACTTTTGTCATTCCCCATTTGTCACATTTTTAACTTTCCCTAAATCTCCTGACCTACTTCTGCATCAATCCCTTATATCCAAATTCCCCAGTCAAAATTCACATTCCTCAAATTTGACAAACAACAAATTTATCAAACTTGCCATTGCGCAACTTCCTCTTTGCCTTTAGTATCATTCATAAGGTCACCAATAAGGCGACGACACAATGATCAAGTACTCTCAAAAGACTTGATTCCTCAAATTTATAACTGCCACAGGGGCCTTAATTAATCCACCTGACACCACCAAAAATTTATAATGCCTGTCTCTGTTTCTAAACACCATCTTGACAACTTCATCCTTCCTTATTTCTTAACCAGTGATGACCCGTTCTGAAGTCAGTCTTAGAAAAAAAACACTTAGCACCCCACAATTGATTGACAATACATAGTTAGCTTCTGATAGGCAATGTCCTGGCTGTTGACATTTGAAACAGCCTCTTTCACTTCACCTTAAACATTAGTTCAGTGACTTGTTCCCATACTTACGACATGTTTTACTTGCCCTTGCATAGTCCACATCCTCATGCCTCAATCCACATCATCTACGTTTTCTATCTCCTCCTCTTTGTCCTGAACTTTGTCCAGACCATTTATCATGTACTTGCTTCTTACACTTCTTTCCACGTTCCCTGTTTCGATCCTGGATTCTGCCTCTTTTTCGTCCTCGCTCCTTTCTTTCTTCCCAGGGCTCTTCAGTCTCTGCCTCCATCACTAGATTTTTTTTCCATCATGAAATGGCATTTTTCTACAATAGTATGTAAACGATACTAATTCCCCATCACCCTTCTCCTCCTCAATAACAACTTTAAGTCCGACTTCAAAAGCAGACTCCACCCCTACTTGTACACCCTATCAACCTTGGAGAAGCCATATGCTCCTTCAACAATTTCAGGCTTCAATGACTCTCTCTTAGAATCAATTGTTGCCGATCTTCAGGTATTGCCCTATCAGGAAGGCAATCACGAACAACAGGTCATATTTTTCCCGAGTGACCCGTGTACTGGCATCCACCGTCTCCCTTAATATCTAGTTGGATACTCCTCGTGTTGTCTTATGCCCTATCAAGGGGGATAAGTTGTGCGAGGTAAGACAAGCAAGAAATGGTAAGATAAAGATCGAGCTGTGAGATAAGTTGATAAGAGCCACACGACTACAGTCGTATATTAGGTTGTAACCATTCATGTCGTTTAGAGACTTGAAAGTCTTCAGTTGCAGTGTGATGTATCGTTGTATGAAAATTTTTGTAAGGACGCATTTTAGAGCGTCTATTAATGATGTATGAGTTTGAGGATGTCATTGCTCTGTAATCAACACAGGGTTTTGAATGTGATTATGGTCGATAACTCAGCCCGGTGACGTCACCTGGGTTGAGGGTGTCGCATGAACCACGGTAGCAATCTTTAATGTGAGTATCAAGTATCAAAGAAAGAACAAGAACATATATAGACCCTAAATCATGGAAGACCAAAACTATATAAGTATCTATAAAGATTTTTGGCCATATAGAACTTCATATATTCCCAAGCCATCATTGCCAATTATGACAAACAACGAACGGAAAGAAAGAGTAGAAATTGCCATGAGCGATCACTGCCACAGATAAACCATGTCTTTGATCCATCTAAAACATTCCTTGACTCAGGAAGAGTTTCAATCGGTGGTTGATCTTTGAAGATTGGCAATCAGAGAACATTGGCGGTTAGAGGGTGGCAGTTAATCTGTGCCTTGTGAGGGTGATAGTGTGAGGGATAGAGAGGAGCCAGAGAGGGGCGGCGGTAGACGAAAAAGCCTAGAAGGTTGGTGCTCGGTGGCTCGATGCCGTCAGTGATGTAGAGAATGAGGCGCAGCAGTGAGAGACTGAGGAAAAGAGAAAGATCTGATGGAAATTTGAAAAGTGAAACCTAATTAGGGCAAAATGACTATATATACCTCAAAACACAGGTAAAACCAGGTTACCTTCCAAGAATTCGTGTTATACATTGGTTCCAACCCTCAACCCTCTTATCGAGATTCGTCAATATTGAATCAATCGAATGCACTTCTAACACCTGTTCCACTTTTGGAAGACCTTGTGTTATATCACTAGATCTTGATTTGTGATATATAAATGTAACTAAAGTATCTCCTTCGTAAAGGAGAAAACTATAAATATTTTTTTATTTTAACCCTACGGAATAGAAGAAATAGGCAAAAGCCTTATAGAAATATTTTAAAATTAAAACGGACCGAATCGGATCGAACAGGAAATAATGGGCTGGTCCGAGTATGTGTCCAATGTCAATAGGTAGCATATTTCGCTGCCTGTACCCGCAATTTCTTAATGGGCCGGGTAGACCCGCGGGTACGGGCAAAAATTTGCCAATTTGATATCGATTTTCTTTCGAATATTAAAGAAAATAATCGATAATTAGGCGCAAGCCTTAAAAATTGCCATAATAGATGGTAATTTAATATGCTATGAAACACTTCATTTGAGCAACCCTGCGAGAAAACAAAGCTAGGTTCTGGAATAGTATAGAAGATAATGCAATGATAATTGAAGCACAGAGTAAGCTTAACATTTCCCAAGAATGGATAATTTTTTATGCAGCTAACTTCAAACGAGAGTGTTGCGGAATATATATAAATAATATAGGTATTCAAGAAAAAATTACCTTCACAAATCTGACAAAGCTATAAATATGTGATATGTGCTATTTTAAAAATTACACTTGTGAATATAAAAAATAGTTTTACAAGTTAGAACTCAAAGACAGCCTCTATTGATAAAAACAATTTATTGCCAAACTCCCTAAACCACGGGACGAGTTAGTTGAAAAAGAATTTGTTAAACTCCTAAATGATAGAATGCTTTGCGATTCCTTAGGAGGAAGAATACCAACTGTAGAAGAAGTTCTAAAGAAATATTGTACTGAAGGACAAGCAATAAAAGATATGAAAAAAGCTCATATGATTTATGATTGTTGTTCTAAAGTTGATAACATGGTAAAGAGTTATGATGCGAAAAGAAACCCAACTTCATGAAGAAAAAATTCGAGAAGAAAAAGTTTAAAAAGGAAAAAGGATATGTGAAACAATATAAAATTTTCAAAAAGAAAACTGAATCCATCAAGGGGAAAACCAAAACTACGGGAAGATGTATTAGAGAAGAAATCTAATATTCTATATAAAAAACTTTCATATCTAAAAGGAAAATCACCAGATGAGTGTGATTATTGTTGGTTTTGTGGTGAAAAAGGACATTGTGATGCACCGCCTCGAAGAAATGTCCAAGTAAGAAAAGAAAGCAGAATATAAGATGTTTCTTATTCACTGAAGAAATATACAAGCCACCATGTCGATACGAATTGGATTCTAAAGACAAAACATAAGAGCTTATTTTAGAATACGATTATGAGTCTAATGATGAAACAACATCAGATAACGATTGTGATGCACCACCTCGAAGAAAATCCCAAAAATTTTTTAGGAGTCACTATCTTGTTTAATTTGAAGAAAAGGAAAAATAAAAATCGCCCTAAAAAATGACTTGAAGGTGTCTAAAAGGACGACTAGCCTTTCGAAACTGGGAGAAGGGTTCGGGGACTAAGTTATGCAATGGGAAGGTATTAGGCAGCCGCCACGCCGTTTCGGTCTCTTCTTCATTTCTAATGATTTTTGGCCTAAAGAACACGTAGCATGTATAATACAACAAGACTCACCCTAAGTTAATTTTCTTTATTCTTTGGCTTGGACTCGCCAATAGGGCTCAAGTGGCCTACGTATTTGATTGGACTAATTGGAATCAAAACCACCGTAGTTCGACACGGGTCCTATAAGAAGTAATCTACACTTCGAGCTTCGACTTAGACAAAGAAAATGAAAATAACACTTATTTTGTTGTTTTGAAATGAAATGCGACTACGAGAAATAGAAGACAGTCTATATGAGTCCGATTCCAAGAAAGCTGGTGAAGGCTACCTCGCGATGTAGCTTGCATTGATGACTCGGAAATGTTCGCCATTGGATCCATAATGCAAAGAACAAAGCAACATTTTTAGAGTGATTTGAATGGCTAGGATTCTCGAGAGAGGTTGGATGCCACTTTAGAAGGAAATGGCGTGCAAATTCTAAAGAGAATAAGCTTTTTGACCTAATGTTTCTCCCTTAAAATGGAGGTCAATACCCATTTTTATAGTTCTCGGGGCCGCAGAATCTGATAAGATTGGCAATCCCAATCTACATCACAAGAGATAAGTCAGAATAAGTGATAAAATCGCAAATTGGCAAAAGTCAACTAACTTGCTTGTTAGTAAAAAAATCGGCCGGTTCACCTTATTAATTAAAAAGATTTTCCGAATTTCGGGACATTATCTAACCTTAATTTTGAAAATATCTCTGAAATTATAAATGAGATGTATCAGATTTGGGATAGGTCATTTCTTAACCAGCAAATAGATTTATTTGATCTTTATATCAAGGATAAAACATCACTTAGAACAATCTAGATCATGAACTGGACTTAACCTAAATGGACTAGACTAATGCAGTGGACTAGACTGAACATGCAATGGACTCGACAATTCAAGTGGACTGGACTGGACCATTTAACTGGACTAAATTAATTAAATAAAACTAGACTTAATTAATTAATTAATTTACATTACTAAGCCCAAATTTAATTATGCCTTTTAATAAATTATAAAGCCTATCATTCACTTATTTAGAAATGCCTACAAAAATGAGGTGTCTACAGAGCCCCTTAGGAATGAAGCACGCTGGCAGGCAAACATCACTGAAAGAGAGGGATAACGCATTTTTGTAGTGAAAATACGGGGAAAAAAACCACATGACTCAAAGATAGACTTAAAAGACTCATATAGATGTGGGGTCGGACCTTCATAGGCTTCCTGCGTATCCTCCCAGAAGGAATCAGACCAACATAGTTCGATGAAATAAATATGTTGTTCGAAGTCGGAGCCAACAGTAACAATGGTTGGTCATCGAACATATTTAATAAGGAAGTTTTGCCCATTACCGGAGCCACCGAGTTGAATCGAATGGTTGATAGACAAAACTCATATCTAGATACCAGAGCCCCCAAATCGATTTGAAATAATCGTCTAAACATGTAGAAGAAAATAGTAGATCTGTCTATTACTGGAGCCGCCAAATCATTTTGGATGGTTGACAACAAAACTTATGTTTAGATACTAAAGCCCCCAAATCAATTTGATAAGGTCATCGAGACATATAAAAGAATCTTGTATGTCACCGGAGCCTCCGAATCGATTCAAAAGGGTCGACATATAGGATGGCAAGGATTTTGACTGCTACCAAAGCCCTTAAATCTATTTGAAAGGGTCGATAGACAAAATGAAAATAACTTTGAATGTTACCGGAGCCCCCGAATCGATTCGAAAGGGTGGAGGAACAGAGTGAGAGCTCAAATGGTAACCAGAGCTAGAAATGTCATAATGACAATGGATTGTTGGACATGAAGAAGTCAGTTCACTTCATGAAGAGACACTGCTGTAACTGGTAAGAAAACATGGAATCATGAATTAGCCTTAAACCATACAAGAGTCATTGGTAGAGCGATAGATAAAAAAAATCTGTGTCGTGAACTCACTTAAGGATTAGATGTTGAACTTGCACAAACAGGCACACAAGCATACAAATACTTGACAATAGTTCTCTCGAGCGAATGAACATATATCATGTGACAATATATAGGCAGGCAAATGTAAATTTATACTAATGATGTCAATATTCACAGCACGTAAGCACGCATCCCAAATTTTTTCCTTTGAAAAAGCTCGAAAACCGGCCAGTTGGTTAGACATGTAAGAGGGTTGAAATTTAAATCGAAACTGGCCGGTTAGTGAGCAGGTTTTTTGAAAACTTTTGAAAGTTGGCACAAGAACTGGCTGGTTAGTCTGAGACTTTGGGATTTTTGAAATTTGAAGAGTCAAAAATTGGCCAATTAGTTGGAGACTTTGACTGACTTAAATGACAAAATTGACTAGTTTTGTGCGCGAATTTAGGGTTTTTTTTCAAAATACTTCCAATTCAATCCCACTCTAATCTCTTTTAGATTTCTTCTATGTAGGAGCCCTATGTTGTTTATCCTAGCCTTAATCATACTCCTAGTCTATAAATACAACCAATCCCCTCCCTATCTCTCTCAATTTTGCATAAACATGACCCCAAATAGAAAAAATCTCCAAATTTCAACCAATGATCGTTTGTTGCTCACCCCAAAGCAAGGCACTCACCTCAGTGCCCTCTAGTTTGCGGAGGATGTATGTTTTACCGTTATTTTTCTTCTAGACATACACTCTTTCACCTTACTTCACACATACGCACTCCATGCCCATGCACGGTAGGTCCCCATGCTTTAAGGTTTTTATGCACTTCTTTCATGAACCAAATGGATCCTTAGATTTCATTCTTTGTTTTGCGAATTTGTAGCCCCTCCCCATGAATATGCGATGTAGGAGCTCCCCAAACCTTGCGAGAGATTAGTGGGCAAAACCCCCCTCCCAGCGGTCATTATGGGCTTTCGTCCCTTTTTTGATGGATTGCACATTTTAACCTGGAGCAAGAAGCATCTTCTGTGTTTTGCTAAGCGTGTGGGATTCTACCAACACTTTCTATATGCCATTCGGGGAGGCCACAATCACCCCGTTGGATTTTACGAGCATCATTGGTGTTTGTTGTCAAGGGATGCCCGTACCTTAGGCCCATAAGCTTGATAAGGATCATGATCTTGTGGTCCATTTACTCGGCTACCAACCATCCTTCAAGAAGGGTGGTTTGATACTTTTGGGTTCCATCTGAAACCACAATGAGTACATGAATCTGGAGGGGTTGAGCTCGAAGCGGTTAATCAGTTCATCCGAGAGTTTTTTGCTCTACACTATAGGGGAAACCTTATTTAGCAATAGGGATGACTCTGTCCAGCTATGGTGCCTTTGGGCCCTTAGGGTGATTGAGGAGATTAGGGAGTACGACTGGGGTACTCCCACTCTGGCTTATTTATACCAACTGATGAGTGTTATGTCCCAGAGGCTGTTGCTTAGCTTCATGGCATTTTGTGATGTCTGAAAGGTATGCCTAAACTCTTTCATTATTCTCTAATATCACTAATGGTAATTCTTGACATATCCTCACATGCACTACGCTTTTTCTTATATTTGGGCTATTGAGATTCTGGGTTCTCGCGCCCCTCACTTGGCAGAGGCTGCTCCTGTTCTAACTACATCAGAGATGACCCGATGGAACTTTTGAGACAAGTGGGCTCGGGTCTCAGAGTTTGTTTGAGATAGTTTTAATGGGTTGAGAGAGTGCTCGGTAAGAAAGCTTATTAGTTCATACAATTTTCTTTCTAAATGTGGTTATCAACTTCTCACATTTATCTTTTCTTAATTCAGGAATCCCTGTCTCGATAGTGGCACAAGGTGAGAGACTATGCTGAGGAGTTAAGCCGTACTTGGTGACAAATGCTATTGGTGGGACCCTTGTAAGAGGAGTTCTGCATTGAGAATATGGTACTTCCTCAGCATCATTAGAGGGTATGGGCTTCAGGATACTGGCAGCTCCTCTTGAGGAGATGTACTGCACGACGGAGCTAGATCGGGGGCTGAAACAAACTATGCTTAAAGGTATCCCGATGTCGTACTTACGGTGGTAGAAATGATCCTCGGACATATGAGGTGTTTGTGTGTGAGATTTGGCACCCTCCCTCAATTTGGAAATACTGAAGAAAATTCAGTGGTAAAAGGCAGCCCAGGATAAAAAGGGAAATGGGAAAAAAGAAGACGATGTGGCCGAGGGTCTTCCATTCCATAAATGGACGGTGCCGCACTACCCAAGGGCGACCAGAGAGAGATTCTGAGGTATATGGCCTTAAAGAATGGGCTCGAATCCATACAGTAATTTTAGACTCAATCTTATTTTATTTCTCCATGTTATGCATGCAAGGTCTTGACTTGGTGCTTTTTCCGTATGCAAGTCCTTGCTCCTTACTCTAAGATGCTTATAGGATGATACACAACATGAAGGGCATGGTGTCCAGCTATTGAGACATGCTCTCTATGTACAGGACTTTGGAGGGAGGTATTGAAATGCCTATTCTCACTCCCTCGTTGCCACCATCGAGAGGTGGATCGAGCGGTCTGCCAAGCTCGGCGGAGCCCCCTGCCCCTGCTGCTGCTGCTACTGCTGCTACTACTGCTGCTACTACTTATACCCCTAGGCAACCTCAATCATTCCCAAGGGAAAACATATGAAGAGTATTGCAGTGAACCGGCCTTGGACCCGAGAGCCTCTGAATCCTAGACTTCCACTGTCTAAAGGGAAAGAAGTTATTACCGGTAGCAAAAGGAAGGCACCATCTCCTTCATCGAAGAGGCCAATGCAAAAGTCATCTCAAGCTCCTGAGAAAGAGGATTATGTAGGGGTGACGAGGAGGAAACGGAGGAAGAGGAAGCCAAACCAAAGGCCGAGGAGGAACCCAGCACAGAAATCGAGGAGGAAGCCAGGAGGCCTCAAAGTCTAGTCGTAAGGAAGTGCCCATCATTTGGAGATCCCAGAGAAAGCCTTGAAGACTACTACTGTTTAGTTCTGAGGCCTAGAGTTGGGCCTAGAAGTTAGGACATTTGTTAGAGTCCTTTATCGACAAAACTTTAAACAATGATGTTGTAAACAATTATTTTTCTGTGTTGTCAATTAATATCTAATAGTTAGTTTCCTAAGATAATTTATATTACAAGTATATGCTCACACACATGCACACAAAGAAGGAGAATAGGCCTAGAATGAATGACAACTGGAGTTTGAGAATTTGAGAACCGACAATTGAGGTTTGACAGTACAGGGTTTGGCATAAAAATAGGCAAAACCTGTAAAAATTTAACCAATATTGACTAACCGGCCGGTTAGTCAATGACCAAAAATATTTTCGAGGAAAACCAGCTAGTTAGTCAAAACTTGAATTTCAAGCCAAACCGGCCAGTTGGTAAGAAGAAAATTAAATTTTCTTGAGAGAACCAGACGGTTGACAAAAAACATAGACCATTACGTGTTCAAATTAAATCAAAAAATCGGCCGGTTAGCCAAAAACAAGATGATTTTTTCAATAAATTTTTATGTTTTGTTTTTCAACTCCCAACTCTATACAATTAGGGCTGCTCGACTATATATATTTAGGAATGCTCCTTTTAGAACCAAATTTGTCCTTTCTCCTCTTTTATAACTCTCAATGGCTTTCAAATATGATCCTACGATCTTTGAGCTCCAATTCCGTACGTTCTCAAACTCCTCTAACAAGATCGAATTGATCTATCTGGGTGGGAGATTCAAACTGAAATCCATAATGAGCTTGTAAACTTTGGAAAGTTGAGGATTCAAACTGAACTCCTTCAACAAGATCAAATTGATGGTTTATGAAGACATTTTTTGTGCGGCGTATAAATTTTGGGGTGTTAAGGATCTTGTTTTTCGCTTTGGTCTAATCAAACTCTGCCTTACTTTTGAAGAGTTCTCTATGCTGGTAGATATCCTAGCCAATCTCCCAATTATTGGTCTGGCTGTTTAAGATGGTTATCTCAAGTCTCTCAAAAATTTATTGAAGGTCCCAAAGGAGTGTGCCCGATCATTCATTTGGGTTGAAGGTATTCAGCTCTCTCCCCAGATAGAATATTTTTTTGCCAAGCCGACTGGTCGTGATTAACAGTATGCTGATGGTCGAGTGGCCACCCTGGCACTATGCTTAATAGCTAAATATCTCACCTTTTTCGGCCCTGGGGTTGCTGACGTGTGCCTAATTGACGTTCTGCTTCAACTGTCCACCTAAGGTAAAACCTTGATCCAATTAGTGGTAGCTAAAAACTTGCTTGGTATCACTGATGTTCATAAAGATTCCAACGTTCCATTCGAAGGTAGTTCTTTGCTTTTCTACATGTGGCTGCTGGATCATATGCGCCTGACAGCCAAACCTGCTGCAGTAGGGTGTAGCCCTAATGCTTTCCATTCTCGGCCTTTACTCTTCGAAGGTCTTTCTAGCATAGGTGACTGGACTCACTTTTTCTGCATGCGGGAGTCTAAGGAAATCTGTTGGTACTGTAAATGGTAGAGGGCTCACAGGCCAGTTCTAAGAACAACTGAATATCCCTGTGTTTATTTCCTGGAATTGCGCTACACATCCTTTTACTTTACCTACTAGATCCAGAGGTAGATTGGTTTTGAGTGGGTGATTCTAAAAGTTTATGGGGAGTTTGTAGGGAAGTAAGCCCTTAGTCCTTCCATAATCAAAGTTGTCTTGGAGGTTGGGGCTCTCCGCCCTATACCCACAGTTCTATAGAATATAGACCTTTCCTTATGAATATAGAGCTAATTACTCCTTTGTTGCCTAATGCATACATCTGTTGGCTTTGGACCCGCATTCGGGAAAATGTATTAACCTTGGAGAGCAAACTAAGGGTAGAGCTGAGTTGGGACTTCCTGAGTGCTTTTGTAATACTATCTTTGGAGCAAGCGGAGGGGGAAGCTCGTGCTGTTATCGTATTGGGCTTGGAAATGTCCGAGTCTGGCAGGTCTTCTCAGAGCATAATACAAAGTTTCTGTCATCCTCAGACTGAAGATGAAGTTCGGGTCACTTGGATGAGGCGCTCTTGGATTGGTTCCTAAATGTTCGAGTAGAAGGTGATGCGGATAAGAATTTGATATTGTCTTTACACCTGGACGAGCCCCAACGACATTCCACTTTACTGCTGAAGGAGAAACCATCAAAGATGAATCTGACCATCAAAGCTATTCAAAACTGGGAAGATAGTGTGGATGCTTATCTCGGGGGTCAGTTTGACAGGCAAGGTAATAAAGGCAAAGAAAAAGTGGATCAAAGACTAACTTTTCAAGTGGAGGAATTGGAGGACACAATTTTGGTGTCTCAAAGGTCGGCTTACAAGAAAGACTTGGAGACATGGAAGTTAATCATAAATGATGAGGACAGTTCGAGAATAAAGAAGATAAAAAAGAAGCTGAAGGATATCCCTTAAGTTGCTGATAGGACTTAGGATTTTCTCTTTGTCCTAACTTTTGCCAAGACCATCCTTTGTAGGGCTTTTGTCATAGAGGGTACATTTTATTTTTTCCTAGTAACTTCTTTCATTTCATATTTTTTTTGCCCTAAATTTTGCCTAAGCTGCCCTTTGCAGGGTTTTCGTCCTAGTGGGCCCTTTTTTTTTCTCAGGAATGTAGTTAGTGCTTTAGATAGTAGAATAAAAGAATTTTATTAAAATTTGACCGTACCTGAGGTAACTTTACAGGCTACCTATGTACCTACATCTACGTGTTACATCAATTTGTGTGTACTGAAAAAATGTTCTCAAGGAGGATTAGGTCATTGGTAGTTCAATTACGAAATTTGCTTAAGCATAATAGTTCTTTAACTGATCTAAATTGATTACCCTTGACAATTCAATTCCATCTAAATCGACCAATAGTGTTGCACGATCATATAGGGACTTGGCTAGTTGGTTTAAAATTTTCCTTGCAGTTTCCAAATTTATCAAATATTCTCCTTTAACACTAGATATCATTCTTTCCATCCTTATCCCTTTACTCGTATGTTGAATGCTCGGGCAATCCCCTTCTGGTAACCTTGAACATGATAGAGCTCCTTTAACCTTCTCTCGTCTGCCAAGGCCAATTATTCGAATCTTTATCTCACCCTGTCTTTCTCGGCTATGTGGTTTTCCAACAACGCTCTGAGAGAGTTGACCTCCAATTTTTCCAGAAGCATGACCTCCATGCCACAGACTAATGAATATGGAGTAGCCCAGTTGACGTTATCACTAATGTCTTATAGCACTAAAGTGTGTAGGGAAGCTTATCTGGCCAACTTCTACACAAATATGTCATTTTACTCAACATGCTCTTAATATTCTTATTGGCAACCTCGATAGCCCCATTGGTTGGTTGTTAATATGGTGACAAGCGGTGTCAAGTGATACCATACTCCTCAGCTAGGTTTGAGACTTCTCTGTCAAAATGTAGCTTGTTTTTTAAGATTAACCCCCGGGGTACTCTAGATCGGTAAATGATTTTGGTTTGAATAAACTGAGCCACCTTTCTTGCGTTGAGCATGGTGTACGAAGCAGGTAGCACCCACTTCGTGAAGTAATCTATGGTATCAGTATGAATTCATGTCCAATAGAGGCCTTGAGGCTGATCTTCCCTATCACATCTATTCCCCAAATTAAGAACGGCCAAGGGGAGGTCATGTTGTATAACTCTCAGGGAGGTAGATGTTGCAAGTCAGCTTCTACTTGACATTTATGGCACCTCCTCACATATTTGACATAGTCTTGCTCTATAGTACTTTAGTAGTATTCATGTCAGAGGACTTTCTTTGCTATCATCCGACAGTTCATGTATGGTCCACACTCTCCTACATGTATATCTTCCATTCATTTGGCTACTTTCTTTTTCGGTTACACACAACAGGTATTCGCCATTATAGTGTCTCTTATATAGTCTCTGGTTACACATGATGAACAGTGTTGCCCATCTTTTTGAAGCTACTTGGTCTTTCGCGAAACACCCGTCAGGATACTTTCCACCCCGGATGGGATTCTTTATATCGGTATACTAAGGCTCGACCAATTTGTTTTCTTTGAGGGTGCTATCATGAAGCAGTAGGCTGGTCGGTCTCTCTTCTGTACAACAGATGGTTCTACCTCCTGTCCTTCGGGTATGTCAACTATTGATGCGAGGGTGGCTAGGGCATTGGCAAAGTTATTCTTGGCTTGGGGTAGGTAATGGAATTTTACATCTTCAAACTGGTCTATGATTTTCTCCAAGTGAGCATGATATACTCGTAAACGTTCATCTCTAATTCTTCTTTAATTCTTCACATACTCTGCTATAGGATCAATGCTAAATCTCCATGCACTGTGATCTCCCAAAATCCTAGGTTTGGGGCCATCTTTAAATCAACGATACAAGCTTCGTACTCGACGGTATTGTGGGGAGATCAACAATATCCTTACTTCAAAACCTTTGTTGTTCGCTGCTCTATAAAAAACAATTGCCATCCCATCTCTGTTTCAACAATACATACTCTTTCATCTAGGAACTTCGCCTCCCATTAAGTGGTATCATTTGTCAGGCAATCTACTAGTAGGTCAACCACGGTCTTTCCTTTGATCAAATTCTGTGTGACATAGGTGATATCAAATTTTGACAACAACAACATCCACTTGGTTGTGCGATTTGATAGGACATGCTTCTCAAATAGGTATCGCATGGGATCCATTCTGGCCAACAATCTGATGGGGGTATGCGAGGACGTAATGTTTCAATCTTTGTGTTACCCAAACCAAAGACACATGTTTTCTCAAGGGCCGAATAGTTCACCTCTCTTTGGGTTAACTTCTTACTCACATAATTTAAGGCCGTCTCAATCAATGAATTCTCCAAATGCTGGGCTAACAAGGCTTCGGCTATGGTGTCAGTCACGGTAAGGTATAGTAACAAAGAGTCACCGGGTATAGGCAAGCTTAAGACGGAAGGGTTGCTAAGGTACTGCTTGATTTTGTCACAGGCTTCTTCACATAGGTGGTTCCATTCTTTGCTCGAATCCTTCTTCAACAGTTTGAATACAAGTTCATAGATCATGGTTAACTGGGGTATGAACTCGCTAATGTATTGGATTCTACCTAAGAATCCTCGAATTTCCTTCTCGATCTTGGGTGGAGGCATCTCAACTGTAGTTTTGATTTTGGTTGGGTCTACCTCTATCCCCCATTTACTCACCATGAAACCTAGCAAGTTCCTAGCTGTGACTCTAAACACACACTTCTGAGGGTTCAATCTCACCTTGTACTGCCTTATCCTTTCAAAGTATTTTCTCAATACTGTAGAGTGATCTTCCTGTTTCCTTGATTTGATGATTATGTCGTCCATATACACTTCCACCTCCTTATGGATCATATCAGGGAATAGGTGGTAATGACTCTCTGGTATATAGCCCAGGCATTCTTCAAACTCAAAGGCATTACCATGTCTTTTCCTAATCCTCAGAAGCCATTTTGATATGTTTATACTCTGCGAAACAATCTACAAAGGATACCAACTCATGCTTGGCTGTGTTGTCTATGAGATCACATCTATGATAGGTAAAGGGAAGTCATCTTGGTGAGAAGCTCGGTTTAATCTTGGTAGTCCGCACACCAAACCAAAAGGAGTATGACTAGCGTTTGCTATAAAGTATGAAAGAGACCCAAAAATTTAATTCTAAATGCCAAAAAAATTGAGCAAAAGATTCAAAAAAGTGAACTCTAAATACATTACGGAGATACACTGGGATTCTAAGATTTGGGTTGGGGTTCTGCCCTTTGGGTGAGCCCATACTGCTCCACTCCTCCTTTTATACAACATTTCCACAAGTTGTTGTTCTCTTGAGCTATAAATTTCTCAATCTTATAAGCATAAAAAATCGTTACAAAGAATGCGGAGAGAGATATGGGAAGTGCAGCACTGCCGGTGTTGATTCCAACGACCTTCGGCCATGAGCTTTGGGCCTGCCTTCGCTGTTACCTCGTCAAAACCTACGATCAAGTTTTCTTTCCTTTCTTTATTTCATTTGGTACCATATACTTTCGCATTCTGCTTTTGACTTTCTTGGGTTCCATTGCTCGATGCTATGCCATTACATGTTCAAATTTCCTGTTGTATTAATGTGGAGCTCGATGAAAAGAAATTTTCTTTTTGGCGGTGTTTTGGGAAGACCGCTTTTGCGGTGATGGTATTAAACTACAGTTTCGAGAGTTAGGATGCGAGAACTGCCCCTTCTTTAAGATGGGCAAAGATTACGAGCACGTCGTTGATTGCACCACCCATAGTTATCAAAGGCGTAGGCGTACCTAAGGCACAAAGGGTCCTTGGAGCCTAAGTGCAATTGGAGCCTAGGTGCAAGGCATAAGCGAGCGCCTTTTCGAACTGAGGCGCAAAATAAAGATAAATAGATATTAGTGCATTAAACCACTAAAATCATGTAAAAAACTTCAGAACATGACACTTTAACAAATTTTCAACACTAGAAAAAGTTTCAAATCCATTAAGAAGTAGTTAATCCTAAGTGAACATGACAACGTCATCCTCATCATCAGTGAGAGGTAAAGTAACAATGCTTCTTCTAAAGAGAATCACAGGCTCCAAGTCTGGAAGAGTTTCGTCTTTAATTTCATCTTCTTTGTCTGAAAGATGAAGTGAAGTAGAAGATTTACTCGAAAGAGAGTAACAATTGGCGACGGGGTGTAGCACAACAAACAATAACAAGCGAATTGATCGATTAGGGATTTGGGGTTTTATGGTTTAGATATTGCTTTATTATGTTTTGAAATAAAGAATCAAAGACAATTAACGGTTGAAATGATGCCACGATGCAAGAATCAAAGACAAGGATTTTTGGGCTTTTTTTGGTTCCTCTGTTATGGCCTTGCGCCTGGGCGTGTAGTTGCGCATGGCGCGCCCCTTTTTGAAGGTGTTGCGCCTAGTCCTAGGTGAGGTGCACTCCCCGCGCCTTGCGCCTAGGCTTGCCTTTGATAATACTGGCACCACTCCTAATTTTACTAGATAACTTACACCCCACACTTCCACTATGAAGACATTAAATGTGTATGCATTTCCTTAGTGTACTGTGTCTTCTTTTATGTTCTAAATGTTCTCTACGCATCCATTAATAAAGCTACTGTCTTCTCTTGTTCCTTTTAAAACACGAAAACCACGATTAGAATTTAGTTATTCTAGTATTCAACTTCTTAAACTTGTGTTCGAGGATCATCTCTATCATGGATCCAAGCAGAAGTTGGGCCTGCTAGATGGCTTCAAATTGGTATTAGCAGCTGCTTTTCTACAAACCTATGTTGCTTTACTTTGTTTTACAATTCTTGTTTTTGGAAATTATGGAAGCACATCCCACTTCTACTGACCGCTAAGGAAATGATCATGATTCCTGCTTTTGCCTAATGGGTTGCATTTTTTATGTGTTATAGTATGTCTTTGGATGACAACGTAGCGTCATCTAATGTATTTTTTGTTTGTGTCTTTTTATTTCTTTTCCCTTTCACCTAAATGCTAGTCATACTCCTTTTGGTTTGGTATGAGCAAATTCGAGGGCCCATTGCCAAAGATAACGCCATAGCAAATGAAGGTGTTAAACGCAATGAGGAATCTGAAGCTTTATCAGGATGAAAGAAGTTTGTTTGTCAGTAGAGAGGAGACTATGTATGCAAAAGCTATAAAGCATCTTCATGGCTAAAATTGTGCATGTTAACGTGCCGACTACGCTCACTGATACTAGACACATTTAGTTGGGCTGCACTAAGGATCAACTTTAAGCCCGTAGTTTGTAATTTTTCCTTGTCTTTTTGCTTTATACGTGATTCTTTTCTCTATTAATTAAGCTATATCTACATATCAAAAGTACCTTTTCGAACTCTTGGAGTGGAAGATGCATCTTGGGTTGACATATAGTGCTACTTGTCATATATAATTGATTATATGTGATTTCCTCGTTCTTTTCCCATAGGGAGATATCCAGTGTTTTGCCCATGAAAGATTAGTTGAGACCCTATGGTAGGGCAGGGCCGAGATTGCTACATTTTGGCTTGTTCAATTAGGGGAGAAGAGCCCTTCCCTTCTTATTTCGGATTCCTATTAAGTGAAAGTCTTTTCTTCAAGTCAGTGGGCGTACTTGCAAACCTAGTATGAGTGGATGAGCTTGCTTAGAATATCAAGATCAAGTGCGACGGTGTATCTTATCCATGGAAGATAGTGTTAATTGATGAGATGCTATTCTTAGTTTGAGTTATGGAGAAACATTTTAGAATCGAAGAAGCAAGACTAAGATATTCAGATTGCAACACTAATACTTCTTAGGAGGAAGTACATATGGATGGCTGACAAGTACCTAAGAAAGATATCTTTTGGCATCTGGATCAACCATACACAGAAAGGCAGGGCTTGCGCCGGGTTTTGCTGTTGCGGGGTTAGAATGTTGCTCATTGGATAAGAACATATTAGGTAAAGTGGAGGTGAGCTTCTAGACATTTTACGGTTGTTATATAGTGAAAATTTGCCTAAAGAGTAGTAGAGCACGTCGTTGGTGTTGAAAAATCTAAATTAGACGTGCTTTCTTGATCTCAATTCATACAATTGAATTTTTATTTGGTGTGTAAAGTTTAATGTAAACATTGGAAGCCAAGGGTACACTTGACTTGGTAAGCATGATACTAATATCTAAAATCCGCTGCACCTAAGAATATTGTAGGTGGATGCCGAGTTGCCAAGCATGCAAAACCCGTCCACCTACCCTAACGACACACACACACCTCCCCCCTCCCCTCCCGAGATGGTTTTAGTTTAAAGGTTTGGTGAGCTCTAATATGTGGCTATTATTAATCCCCTTAGCAGAAATTTCTCAATGTTATTACCTAGTCCTTCCCTTCCGTCGCCAACCCACCCACCTCAAGTCTTACACCCTTCCCACCACCACACATCCCCCACCCCCACCCCCATCCATTCCACACACCCGTGGACAGACACACACACCCCACAGACGCACACACAAGCGGCACAGACACCCACGAACACACATGCCACACCATGGTCCCCCTCCCAGGTTCTTACCACCTCCACCACTGCACAGCCCCCTGCCCATCCACCTAGCATACTCACAGCCATGGATAGACACCCACATGCCCATAAATACACACCCAAACATACACATGGAAACACACACACACACACACACACTCTCTCTCTCTCTCTCTCTCACACACACACACATACACACACACAAACTCATAGAAACACACACCATCACCTCCACCCCGACCCACCCCAGCCCCCGTCTTACCACCCTTCAACCATCGTACAAGCCCACATCCCTAACACCCCTACTCATCATCCACCTACGCACCCAGAGAGATACACATAAACTCCGTCCGCCCCTCCCCACCCCATTTACCCCCACCACCATAATCGCCAGATCACCCCCATCAACTTTTGCCACCACCTAATTGTTTGAAAATGGAGAACAGTCGGCCACCATCACAAAAGAATTGATGTGTCATGTGTGAGGGAAAGAAAAAAGATTGAAAGGTGAGATAACTCTGAAGACTAGTAGAGGTGGGTTGCTGCTGCTGCATTTGTCACCATCATAAATGGCTATACCACTGTCATAGTTGCAGTCGTCGAATCTATCACCGTCGTCATTATTAGTTAGTTGGTGGAGATCGTGCGTTTGGTGATCGATGGGTAGTGGGCATGGGCTTTGTGGTGGTAGTGGGTATTGATGGTGGTGGTACTGGTAGCGATTACTCTCGATGGGCAGTGGAGGTGGATTGGTGGTGACCGAGGTGACTCCAACTCTGGTTTTTTGTTGGTTATATTAGTAGTGGCTGGTGTTCCAGATGAGAAAATGGGGAGTTATTCTTTGAAAGACTAAAACCATATTTTTTGTCAATCTACTTGTGACAACTAAGATTTACTTTTAAGTAAAAATAAAAAGTCTTAGAAAATTGGATTAAGGCTTTAGAATCCTATTAACTATCAATCAAATCCAAATACATGTATTATAGATACATAAATTTCTTAAGGCAGTGAAAATTTACACTAGGGCATCAATATAGCAGTATATAGCAAGTGTACACACAATTCTTTGCTTCCAAACCCTAAATATAGGCGGCCTTCTCTCCTCTAGTGTCTTCCGTTCACCAGCTCTTTTTCTCCAGTGAAGAAAAGGTCAGTATTTTCTCTCTTTCTCTTCGCCCTCTGGTTAATTTGTCTCATCTCATATCCTTGTCATTCTCTCACTCTTCTTCCCATACAAAGTATATAGTTTTTCGTAGTTATACCTGTTTGAATTTGATTACTGGTCCTGGTATTTAAGTTGCATGGCGTTTGATTGTCACATTAAAATATAGGTTTTCCCTTTGTTTGATTGTTAATAAATCATTTTTGTCTGTTGTAGATGTTACCAGCACACCAGAAAATTATACCGTTTTGCTTGTTGGGTTGGGCATTCACCTAGTCTACGTGACTAATATTCTCTTTATTGTTGATGGTTTTGTCGTATTGGGATATTGCAAGTCGATTTGATTAATTACATCATACATGATTTCTTGATGAATATTTTAGTGTGCTTTTTGGTACAAGCAATGCTCGTGTTGTTCGAGACTGCAGCGGGCTTCGCCCTCTTCAAAATATTGGATAAAGGGAAGAACTCCAGAGTTGAGGTAATTCCCTTCAATTCCTGGATTCTGTTTATATGTGCCAATGTCTAGGAGCATTCGAACTAATAATAAATCATCTTTGTCTGTTGTATTGTGTAATGAGTAACATAACATTAGTTCTTTGAGAATTTAGACAGAAGAAAGACGTGGGAAGTTGCGACCGACAAAATCAAGTCATTCATCTTGTTGTCTCCCGTTAGTCAAGCCATTGCTGCTGCCATTAAAACCCATCACCATCATCACTTTGTTATTGAAGTTCAAACCATCATGCCCCACAACACTTTCAGGACAACCATCAAAACCATCTTGTAGTTATACGCCTACACCTTGCAATTAATCAAACTAGAAGCTAGTCACATTCCTACCCTGTACTTCATCAAGAAAAGGGAGCAAGTCAAAATCAATATTCTTTAAATTTAAACTCAGAAGAAAGAGGTAAATGTCAAACTTTATTATTGCCGTTGCACTTAAAATAGTCATTTGCTCTTACAAGTTAACTAGGATTACTTTTTGCTACTATTTTTGCTCTCTACATAAAATGGTGGATTGGTAGGCCTATTGCAACAATTTTGTGTTGCAGGACTTGTGCAAGGAGTTTTTCGCATTTAACTCAGCTAGAAAGGTCATCCTAGTTCACCATTATTGAAATAGTTTTGCGCTACTTTTAGAAATCTTATGCTGAACTTCTGGTTTGGTGACTACTGTTTTCTTATATATATATATATATATATATATAAAAGGGAAGAAAAATAGTCAAATATAACACCACTAATCATTAGTTTGGCAGGATACCAGATCATCATTATATTCAGGTGTCAAGTTAGTTGAGATCTCTTAACCATCTCATATCGCATTTTGTTCTTGATCCGATATAAAATCGTCAATGAGCAATGGGGAAGACTACTACTTTGGGGCTTACCCTTTTCATTTGGGCACCTCTTCACTCTCGATATTCCTTTTTAGGAATCCTGCCAATATCTGGAACTGACCCTCTGGAGTTATTGTCTTGCTAGAGTCTAACCATTCTTTGGTCTGACATTAACATTTGCTGGAATCTAATTATCTTTTGGTCCAACATTGAATTGCTGGAATTTAACCATTGTTTGGCCGACATTAACATTGGGTGGTAACACAATATAGGCGTTGGCAGATCTACCTTGTTGATGGATAGCAAGCCAAGCAAAGGTCTGCGCAAGTTCTTGAAAGCGCATTGCAAGGGTGAAATATTAGCCATGGCTGATACTAAACTTGGAAAAGCAATTGAGGAGGATAAGCTGGCATGCTCTAGTCTTGTGGATGGGAAATGCGAGATGACATTTCATCACTTCTTTCTTTACCTGTAATCGAATTAAGGAGATCGTCAATGCCTTGCAGAAAATTAAATGTGTTCACAACAATATTGTTATGAATTGATAAGAGGGGTCAGAAGTCATTTGACAGAACTCATATCTGGTCTAGGACCTCAAGATTTGGCTCCAATGAGTTTGGATTTATCCCACAGCATGTCCAGATACAAGCTAAAATTCAGTGCATATAAGATAAGCTACTTTTCTAGCTTTCTCAAGTATGGTAAGCTACACATACAAGTGTGACTCGGATTTTACTGACTTGATTAGTACTTCTAAGTTACTTTGTCGTATGCAACGAAAGCAGTATTCTGATTTTAGGAACCCTTGACTTCTAAAAATGTTGTTTCAAATACAGTTTGCAATTGTATAAGCCCACTACCTGTGTACCGATTGGAAAATTTGCTACCGACATGCAATCATCTCTGTGCTGCCTAACTGCCTTTCCTGGATGTGAATTAATGGGCAGGGTTGTTCTCCCCTTAGTTGCACCAAGCGGGGGCGGGAGCGGGAGCGGGACCAAGGGCAGGGCAGCGTAAGCACCTAGAAGAATCTAAGGTTAGGAGCGGCTTAAATAAATAAATGCGTAAATAATATTACCATTTGTTTAGTATAGTTTACACAAGAGAGAGAGAGAGAGAGAGAGAGCGAGCGAGTACTGATTGCTCTGTTCTCTCGAGGAGGGTAACCAACAACAACAGATAAGGAGGCTTAAAAGACTTGAAGGAAGAGAGAAACAAGAAATTGAGTTGAAAAGAGCTTGATTTTCAGGTACTTTCTCACTTGTTCCATGCATCTCTGTCCAGCTGACGTGATCGAGTTCTCATATTAGCTTGGGAAAAGATCTCATGGAACTCCTAACTTGGGATCACAAAAACGAGTTTCCAAGAGAGAAATGTCACTATATTAGGAGTTTCCTGCAACTAAGGTTCTCCCCACCAACTGGCAATGTGGCTTCTGAAAGCTGCCAGAAGAGTTGCACCATTTTTCCCTTTTTTGTTGGCCAAATGCTGGCTTCTTGTAGGTTTGATTTTAACACGTATCATATCAATAATGGGATACGCATCATAACAATAACGGGTAATATTAGCTGTTTTTGTTTCTATATGATCAATTTGACGACAATGTTAACATGCAGAATTGACATCTTCCTTCGTGTCTCCAATTGGATTATTGTAACCCGTGTTCACCATCACTAAACGTCCCCTGATATTCTCCCGTTAGAGAGTGGACATTGAGAAAAAAAAAAAATGAACCATCGGGCTGACAAGAATCTGGAAATGGTTTTAATTGTACTACCTTCTTTGTCTGCAATCTTGTTAGTTGAGTTTGTCACTCCTAATACATCATACTTTTCTTCTATCAGGTGGATGTAATCATCATTCAGGTCATCGCGCAAATGGATGAAGTTGATAAAGAGCTTAACATAGTTGAATGAGGCTCTGGGAATGGTATGGTTGGGCTCTTCCAGAGCTTGCAAATAAGCTGATGGGTGACAGCACAAATTGTATCAAGCTTGACTTTCTGAGGTAGAGCAATTCTTTTCTTTTGTCCCTGTCGATTAGGCTTTGGATCTCAAGTTTGATATATGGTCCATAGCTTCTCTTTTCATGCTTAAGAAATTAAAGTTGGGTTAAGGAACTGTTCGAGTGGAAGTGTTTAGTGAATTGATCTTAGACAAATCAAAATATGAAATTTACCTTCAGAATCCTTTGGCTTGGATGGGATAACTGCTCGATTTTTCTTGGTCTAGATTTTTACTGTCATCATGACGTAACAAGACTTGCATAATAGAAATAGCATATCTTAAGCTTCATTACTTCAGTTCTACTTGCGAATTCTGATTTAGCACCAAAACAGGCTTAAGTACGGAACCAAGTCTGCTTTACTTTTAGGAGACTACATAGACGTAACATCGGTTTTATTGAGGAGGGGATCCACCACTAGAGGTGGAGCTTATTGGACAAGCAAAGGGGGGAAAAAAAAAAAGCTGGAAACAAATTCACCACCCTCTCTCTCGTACCATGGCCATGATGTGCATCTAATGCTCAGTCATCAGACGCATTAGTCACATTCTCAAACTGGAAGCCTTCAGCCATGAACTGAAGGCTATCGTCGCCGACGATGAGCTCGCCATCCCACTTTTTGGTGATACCTATGGTGAGGAGGGGTACAAAGTCATCCTGGTTAAGGACGACTATAGCATCACATGCTATCATGTCGTCAGTGGCAGCACGCACTCTAGCTTGTGCTGTAGCCATGCGTTCGCTGAAGTCCTCCTGGGACTCAGTCAGACCTCTGGCAATGTGTTTAGTCTCATTGAGAGCTTCTCTCAGCTCAACTAGTCGTGCACGAGAGTAGTGATTAGTATGGGCATCCATATGAACAAGAGGCAAATGGAAGCAATGGAATGATTGTGGTGAATGACTTTTAGTGGGGAGGAAAGCTGGTATGTTCCACTATTTATAGATCTTTAAGGGACACAGTATTTATATGTACGAAAAAGACTTCACTCGTTAGGCATTTTAACAACCTATCACACATTCTGCATTTCATCTATGGAAACTCTTAAAACATTTTGGGCTTCTATTTTAGCTTTGAGATGGATATCTCACTGGCACAAATAACTACCGCACTGATAAGGTAGACCAAGAACCTTGATATTTATGCTCAATTGCGTAAAATGGAAAGTGATATTATTTGGAACTCCAGTTTTAGCATTTGAGCTCTACAAGGGTTGCTAAAGTGATTAACTAGCGACACTTCAGAGAGCTTTAACAACTAAAATTAAAGAAATGAAGAATTGTATTCATTGGTGTGTCTTTACAGAATGGCAAAGCATGCCTTTATATACTACAAAACAATCAGTTTATTTTTGCTATGTGGAAAAGGCAATCTAGTTTGTCTGGCCTTGCAACAAGCATCACAAAATAAAAGTTTTGGCGAATTGAAAGTAACAGGTAAGTTGGAAACCAGCGAGATACGGTTCATTGGTAGATGCCCTAAACGACGATGCCATAAATCCGCAGTGTTATGTCCTTTTGACAGAAGCGCCTTCCCCGCCCTCGTTGGTTCCAAATGATATAAGCCATTTCGCACTCTACCTACTCCAATCGGCTTCCTCGAGAGTAAGTCCTGTATCACACAAAATTCAGATCCAAAAATTAGAACACAGTTGAGATCTCGAGTCAATTTACTGACTGATAATAGGTTAAAACAAAAATTAGGCACTCCCAAAACTTGTTCGAGATGCAAATTGGGGCCAAGATTTACTCGTCCCAAAGCATGAACTGGGACGGTATCACCGTTGGGAATTTGAACCGGGGGTACACCTGGATTTGTATAAGCATCGGACATAGTATCAAGTTTACATGATACATGATCCGTGGCCCCTGTATCAATAATCCACGACTCTGGCTTACCAGATATATTTTGTGAGGTCATATTTGCAGAAGGCCCATTAGTGGGTCCTGATTGGCGGCCCAAAAGATCAGCAAGTCTTTGCATTTCACTGGGTGTGAAGCTTGGAAATGACACAGACTCGTCGGATGTGGCAACGAATTGTTGTGAAACCCTTGTCGCTGGTGCTGTGTCTCCGGTAGTGCGCGACCATGGTTGATATGCAGGGCTGTGATTTGGAAATGGTGCGGATACGTCGGCAGTAGCTGCAAACGGCTGGGCAATTACCGCTGATGATGTTGTGCCTCCGGATGCGCGGAGCCATGGCTGATTTCCTCCTCTTGGTTTGGGTCTTCTCCATCCAGGTGGATATCCGATGATCTCATAACAGTTCTCTCTAGAGTGATTGGATCGATTACACTGGGTACAGTGTAATCCACCATGCCGTCTTTCTCCAGAATTTTCATCACGCCGGTCAATTTTCTGGTCACCTCCATGCCGCATATGTGGTGCTTTAGCCAATAGAGTTGTGGCCTCGATAGTAGGGACACGCGCAGCAGCGACCACTTGCTGTTTTTCTTCTTGGGCAGCCACGGCATATGCTCTCCCAAGTCCTGGCAATGGATCGATGCTCAGGATTTGGGATCGCACCGTCTTGTAAGTATCATCCAATCCCATCAAAAAATTGAAGACTTTCTCTTCTTCTCGCATTTCCTGCATTTTCTTTCCGGCACCACAAGTACATACAGGTATAGGTCTAAGATTATGTAGTTCATTCCACACACCTTTTAACTTACCATAGTATGTAGAAATAGCAGATTTCTCTTGTTGTAGTAGAGCAATAGATCGCTTCAGGTCATACACTCTAAGTGCAATGCCCTGAGTAAATTGTTCATCAAAATCGCACCAAATTTCACTTGCAATGTCTGCATGTGCGGCACTAGTTTGTAATTCTCTAGAAAGAGAATTGACGATCCATGATTTGACCACTGCATTACACTGGATCCATGATTGAAAATCCCTGGAATGAACATCAGGTTTTGCTATCAACCCGTCGACGAACCCTGCCTTATTTTTGGATTGGAGCGCCGTCAACATGTTACGTCTCCAAGTGAAATAGTTCTCTCCATTTTCACTTAGAAGTTGTGTAACGAAGATCAAGCCTGGATGATCAGACGGATGCAAGTAGAACGGAGATTTGGTGTCAATTGCGATGTTTTGAACATTCGCAAAGGGCGCCAAACCCCCATGAACATAACTTGCAGATTCGTCTTCCATGACTGAGAAATTGAAAAGAAATGCCTATGCTAGAAAGATGGCTCTGATACCATAAAGAAATGAAGAATTGTATTCATTGGTGTGTCTTTACAGAATGGCAAAGCATGCATTTATATACTACACAACAATCAGTTTAGATCCTAAAATCAAGCTAATCTAGATCGAAGAATCAAGTTAATTTAGATCCAAGAATCATGCTAATTTAGATCCGAAAATCAAGCTAATCAAGCTAAAATCAAGCTAATATGAGATTATTCTCCTTTAAAAATGAAGCTCAAATTTTGAAAGTAGAGCTTAACTCTTAAATCTCCAATAAAGCGCATCTTACTAGAAATATTAAGAAAGTAGACAAGATATATTAGACACCATGGTGATATCTAGTTATAGCCGTGTGTCCAGCTAAATAGAAATGACATAAATTTGTCAGATGGTAGACAAGCTAGGTCATAACATTGCGATAAACAAATGATTGAAGGTGACATTTTTTATTTTTTGGTTAAATTGTAGAAACATCAATATGGAAGGTGACATTTCAAAAACTAAGGGCAAGTAACGAGCAGCAAATACACATGAACACGGGCAAATCCATGTGATTTGGAATCATGTTAGCTTAGCTTGTCTCCCAAAAACAATCATATAGAAAGTGCAGAGGCGGATCCAAGATTTCACAAGGACCAAAAATTGCATGTAAAAACTTAGTCTCTATGCAATAAGATTGATCTAATATGGCCATGCTTGGTGTAACAAATGACATCAAATAAGTTTGCAACATTTCTAGTCTTCAACGGTACAAAAAGAGTTATATCTTTGTTAGAACAAGTATAACATCTATATATTGATGTTATATAATTTGCGTATATTTGTACATTCTAGTCTTACTGACTTTTATTTGTGGGCATGCATAATAGTTTAGAAATAATTCGACTAAATGCTACTCGCATGTAGCATTCGTAGGTATATCCGATATGGAAAGTGTAAACTGGAGATTGAGTAGCGAGAAAAAAAATATAGTCAAGCTTTGAGTTTGTCTATACAAAACAAAAAAGAATAAATAGAATTTTCTTATAAACTGAAACTAAATCTATTTCAAATTTAAACTCTCTTAAACTCCAAATCCTTGTTAATAACACAATTGCAATAACATTTAAATACAAAAATGAAGTGAAAGAGTTCACATTTCAGAATATATGGTAAGAATTTCAAACTTTTTAACTTTAATGCTTTAATCATGTAATGTTTGTTGCACCATAGAACTTTAGTGACAAATATGGGGGGTGACCATGGTCCCCAGGTCCAATTGTAACTCTACCACTATAAAAGTGATTAAGTGTTTCCATCCAAATGTTTTCTAAAAAAGTTTGTTTTTTTCAAGAAAAATAATGACCTAAAAAAGCAGAGGTGTCAAAGGGCTGAGCTTGGGCCGGCCCAGCCCTGGCCCAGAGGGCCAAAAAACGGGCCGGGCCAAACAAGGCCTCGGCCCTAAAAAATGGGCTGGGCCAGGCCCGGGCCCAAAGTTGGGAAATCCAAGTCCTATCCAAGGCCAAGCCCTAGGCCCTAATTTTAGGGCCGGACCCGGGCTTTTTTTTTTATATTCTTATTTTGTGTTGCAACAATATTAACACATAAAATAAATTTTTTGATAGACCATCCTCCTTTTATGCGGGCTTAGGACCGATTGCTTGTAATTTTGAAAAAACAAGAATGATTAGCAGTTAATTAGTTAAGCATTTTCATTTAATCCATATGTTCCTACTTTCTTTTATCAAACATTTTGCATTTTTTCTTGACTTCCACTTAATTTAATACCACTGCTTTTTGTTACTCAACAATCGATACCTATAAGGCTACAAAAAATTTTCCAATGATATCTCTAAAGATTTCACTCAAACATACATCTAGCTTTGCATTTTACATAGTATTAAGTATCTCATTAGAAGCATGTATCATTAAATCACTTTTACTATGAACTTTCCCGTACTTTCTAGAATTATGTTACCCATTTCTATTGCCTAACTTGTGTTGTTTCTAGTTCCTAGACAAACAAAGATATATTTTCTCTTCATAATTTCATGAAACTAGTACAGAAGAGGAGTGTAAGTAAAATTTGATAAAGAAGTAGAAACCATCATCAGGAGCCGAAAAGAAATGTGCATGTCCAAAAAGTTAAAAAAAAAAATATGAGGTAGAGAGAGAGACAGTGAGGCACGAGAAAAAAGGGAAAAGAAAAAAAAAGTGACTCAAAAATGGTTTAGGGCCAGATTTAGGGCCAAAAGGCTGGGCCAGAATAGGGCCGAAAGAGGGCCAGAAAGAGGGCTAGAAACCGGGCCGGAGGCAGGCCTGACCAGAGCCTTTTTAGGGCTGGGCCGGGCCGGGCTTTTTTGGAAATTTTCATGGCCTGGCCCTAGCCCTTGGCCCTATGGACCAGGGCCGCACTGTTCACCATTTAGGGCCGGACTAGCCCGGGCCGGCCCGCTGGCGGCCTAGCCCTTTTGACATCTCTATAAAAAAGGAGGCGAAGACTATAGTCTTTTTTCCACCAAAACTGACTAATATGTTTAGGCTATTTTCACAAGCATCATAAGCAAGTTCCGTTACTCTACCATCTGAACTGTCAACTTTTAAGTATTGAATCTGCCTATTTATTATATGTGCCAACGAGGGATATTCAGATGGTAGACAAGGTTGCAACACTAAGATTAACAATGCCAGAAGTTGACAATTCAAACACAAGGTAAGCAAAGCTTCAAATGAAATCAGTGTAGAAAGAAATGAGTGGTACAACACAGATGAAAATGGGTAGAACCTTGTCAGTGTATAGAGTGCATTTAACTCATTGGAGGTCTTAAATTAGCTTTGGTTTGTATTCTAGCATAGAGATAAGGATCTCTCATTGGCAGATGAAGACTCTAACAATGCCAGAAGTTGACAATTCAAACACTCGGTAAGCAAAGCTTCAAATCAGACCAATGTAGAGGAAATGGGTAGTAAAACATAGATGAAAATAACGTTGTCAGTCTAGAAAGTGCATTTAACCCATTGAAAGTCTTAAATTAGCTTTGGTTCTATTGTAGCATAGAGATATGGATCTCTCATTGGCAGATGAAGACTCTACCAATGCCAGAAGTTGACAATTCAGACACAAGGTAAGCAAAGCTTCAAATGAAACCAGTGTAGAAAGAAACGGGGAGTGAAACACAGATGAAAATGGGCAGAGCCTTGTCACGTTAGAGGGTGCATTTAACCCATTGGAGGTCTTAAAGAACTTTGGTTTCTATTGTAGCATAGAGATAAGGATCTCTCATTGGCAGATGAAGACTCTAACAATGCCAGAAGTTGACAATTCAAACACTAGGTAAGCAAGGCTTCAAATGAAACCAGTGTAGATGGAAATGGGTAGTAAAACACAGATGAAAATGGGCAGAACCTCGTCAGTTATAGAGTGCATTTAACCCATTGGAGGGCTTAAATAATTTTGGGATCTATTGTAGTGTAGAGATAAGGATCTCTTATTGGCACCCCACAAATGATTACCACTCCTTGTAAACTAGATGAAGACTCTTGAGTGATTGCAAATTGGAAACTAATATTGACTTGAGCTCTACTTCTAGCATCTGATTTCGACGAGTGTAGTTAAAGTGATCATATAGCGACACATCGGAAAGCCTTAGCAACTAAAGTGGAACTCAAATGTTAAAGGTAGAGTTCAAATATCAATTGTTAAGTTTTGTGATATCGAGTAAAAACATCGTGCTAGAGAAATTGCCCAATAAGAAAAAAGGAGACGAGATATATTAAATACCTTTGTGATATTTACTTATAAGCCCTTTGTTCGGCTAAAACAGGAATGCCATGAATGTATCTGACACTCCGATCGTAAGAGAAGCTAGTTTTTTTTTTTTTTTTCTAAGTTAAATAGGAGAATGACGATATACATGTTACAAGGTTTCTCCATAGGTACACGAGCAGTCAAGCTACTTTCCTCGGGGATCAAAAGATAGAAATAAGATTACAACCAGATTGACTAGTTCATCCTAGAGGGCAAAAATTATTACTTAAGAGCAGTAGATATATTTAAAAGGTCAGGATTGAGTAGCGGTATCTCCCAAGGGTCCATGGGCACTTCTCTTGACGTTGCTGCAAAGGGCTGATCTGCTTTGTCCTTAGCTGTCTCGATGTGGACTTTTGTACAGTAGCTTAGCTTTATGAATTGATATTCTTATCAAACAAAACGAGTATCCTTCATTATTTAAGTATTTTAACATCTGTCAATCTAGAAAGCTCTGAGAAAGAATGAATTTGTCATGAGTATGAAGAAAACATGTGTAAGAGATAATATACTAATACAAAGTAAGCTAATAAGAAAGCCTTTGAGGCAAACAATGCCGGAACGTGACATTCACATGGTAGACAGGCAAGTAATGAGCAGTAAAACACTTATAAACGTAGGCAAATCAACGTGATTTGAGATCATGTTAGCTTAACGTATCACCCAAAAAGAATTGTATAAAAAGTGATCCACTTGTTTCATCCAAATCCTTTTTAAACGATGAACTTAACAATGAGGCCTAATTTATAGTCTTATTGCCATGGAAACATATATAATGATCACTTAACCGTCTTTAGTGACACTTTAGGGGCAACACGAACCTATAACACGTGCATTAGATGTTAAATAGGTGCGCTGGGCCTTTGCTATCTTCACTTTTCTTGGGGCGAGAGATATTTGGTTTTTCTTAGTTTATGTTTGTTATTATTGATTAATTTTACTTTTATAAAATGAAAGGGTAAACACTCTAAAGTTGACATCGTTCTTTCCACCTGAAACCATGTGGTTTGAATTGCATAATATAGCACCCTAATATATGAAAAAGTTTTTAATTGAACCCAAAAAGTCTCTTCGCTAAAAAAAGATGGATGGCCATCGACGTGGAAGCGAAAACATGTGTTTTCAAGCACGCACCAACACCCCCATAGCGTTACCACGGGCACCCCAATCATACATAACCCCCCAACAAAAAATATGGCCCCACCACTCTTCCTGTCCCTCTGCACACAACCAAAATTCTACGGAGTTGCCACTGGCACCCTTACCACCCACCCCTTCTTCCTACCGCCCCACACCTGTGCACACAGCCACCCCTTCGCAGTAACATCATCACAATCTATCTCCTGCCACTCTTGCCCCCCCCCCCCCACTCCCCCTCATCATAGCCACATCATCACCACTAAATCACCACACACCACTACAGCACCGTCGGCACCCATATCACCTTTGTTGGTCTGTACTCCGCTGTTGACCTCCACCTTCCAACGGCTACTTTAACCATCTCTGTGTGATGCGTGTGTGCCACGGAGAGAGAGAGAGAGAGAGTCTTCATTGTGTGTGTGTGTGCATGTGTGATTCAAGAGAGAGAGAGATGGGTTTACAATGTGTTTGGGGGGTGAGCGTAAATCAAGAGAGAGAGAAAGAGAGTTGATGGGGGGTGGTCGATGATGGTGATAGTGATGGGGATTGGGGGATAGGAGGTAGAAGAGGGGGGCTGACAGTGTGTGTGTCTGTGTGTGCAGGGTGTTTAGGCACTGTTGGAGTTGATGAGGGATGGAAGGTGGAGGACTATGGTGTGTTGGTACACTAGTTAGTGCTAATGGGAGGGTGGGGGCCAATGGTGTCGTATGGTGGTTTGGTTAGATGGATAGGAACTGGGGGGTGGGGCAGGGAGGTGATGGGCAGACTATTGTTCTGGGTGTGGTAGGATAGGTTGTGGGGGTGCCGGCGACTAGGGTATTAGGTGTGTTTGTCTTGAAAATACACTTTTGCCCCTGCATGTGGATGACCTTCCTCTTTTTTTTTTAAAGTTTCATTTGGCTCTAATTGGAACCAATCCTTAACCATTAACGACTTTTGTGTTGAAATTGAAACCACTGGGTTTTAAGTAGAAAAGGTGTAAGTCTTAGGGGCTAAACACAATTTACCTAAACTAAAATCCTGGCCTTAGGGACTTAGCTTTTATTTATGTTTTCTAATGGTGGCACCACGTGTCACGACCCGAACCCACAGGTGAGCCCATGAGTCAGGCCTGTGAGCGGCCGCAGACCCACTGAGCCTTCACCAGGGCTATGCCAGGCCTACTACAATCTATACTCAAATTTAATCCAGCTTACTAATTTCTAAAACAATTAAATTAGCCATTAAAAGTCTCACTTAGAAATTCCTCAGTATTGAAATTAAAAAAGACGCTCATCACTTGTCACTGACATTTATGAAGAAATTTTAGGAGACCTAAGCTCGTTACAATAGTTTATCCAGAATAACTACTAAAAAACTAAAATTCTCAAATCGATAGAACTTCATAATCCTAATGGTTCTCATCGGGCGCCCCTTCCTCGTGTTGCTCATAAAGATCCGCTTCTCCTAGGTCATCACTTAAAAAATAAGGAATGAGCGAAAGCTCAGCAAGTACACAAACCATATTCCTAAAATAGGTTTGAGAATTTCAAAACATGCCATGATTTTCTTTTCAAGATCAGAAAATTAATGCTACCATCGCCAAAAATATTCTTCGTTATATATGTACATATATGCATTTGCACAAAGAGGTTCTCAAACCGAAGTATGACATCAAGAAGGCTCATTTACAACTCTCACAGATAAACATAACTTAGGTATGCTGCGGTCAGCGTACAAGCTTTCCTGAGTAGGGCTCAAGATCCCTGCTACACCCGGGATAAACAATATCGTGGACGCAAGGGCGAACCACAAACAATAGTACTGTGCATCAACGTACAAGTCCCGTTGACCAGGGTCCGAAATCAGAATTTCTCCCGTTGGATATAGGGCACATCAACCAAGCTAAGTTTACCGTCTCATTCAACATGCCTCGCTTTTAAATCAACTATTCACAAAACAGTAAATGTCATTTTTAGCTCAATTTTCTCATCAAACGATTTAACAAGACAATATATGCAGGACAAGAACTTAAAAAACTTTCATTTGATTAAATCATGTATACACTATGTATTTTGCAAATAGAGTATACGGAGAAACATGGCAGGAGTACTTACTTGGGTGGCTAAGCGGTTCTAGTTCTTGTTCACAAGCCTGCCCTAACTATTGCCGATAAAAAAAAAAACAATAAACCATGCAGATGTTTTTTTACTGCCGCTCAATCATCCCTAGCTGCTAAATTTCCCCCAAGTGTGTGAAATGACCAAACTGCCCCCGGACTTGTGCCAAATTACCAAAATACCCCCAATACCTAACATACCACTACACCCTCAAAAATAATTCAAAACACTCTTTCAAACGACTACGTGAGTTTTTCAGACAGAAAGAGTCCTTTTAGGGATTTTTCGTTGAAAACCCTACACCGCTCCTTAATTGGAGCGTTAAGACTCCGGTTTTAACAACATATCAAATAGCACCGTAATGTCATGAAATTTCAGATGCTCAAGCATCTCAGTAAGATTAGATTGCTGTAAAATTTTTGGCTAAAAATGATTTTGTTTATTATGACAATTAATTCAAAATAAATCATTTCAGGCCCTTTAGATGCCTAGAAAAATCCCATAAAATTCTTCATCGAAGGTTTCAGAAAAAAAAAAAACAAAAAAAAGGGGGGGAGTTTTAATTTTGCACTTTGCCCAAATATGCTTAGAAATGGCTTAAAATGTTTTGGCCAGTGGACTGATCTATAATTCCAGAAACACCATTGTTCAACAAATCCTAGTTTTGTACATTGACCATTTTGAGGCTGAAACATGATGAATTATAGAAAACTCAAAACTATAAAGTTAAATTAGACTTTCTAAGGTTTTCAAAAATATAAGGGTCACAAAAATTCGATGAGTAATGACTTCTCTATAGGAAATCGAAGTGGCTGATAGAAAAGCACATCTCTATGTAGAAATACTATGAATCTCAGAAAACTCAAAACTACAACCCCTGAGTAATGAATTTTCTGAGGTTTCTAGAAATATAACTTTCACAAATAACCCCTGAGTAATGAATTTTCTATGACAAGTCAAAGTGGCTGCTAGAAACCGAAAAATTATGGACTCCTAAAGTGAATTGACTTTAAGGTCATTTTTTGATGTGCAAACATAGGATTCTAAGAAAATTCAAAACTAAAAAGTTGAAGGCAACACAATGAAGTTTTCAGAAAGTGTAAAACCATCTCAATCGGATTTGAAATATAAGAGATATGACAAAAACCCTAACCCACTCTTACGCTGCTCTATATCAGCCTTCTTCTCAAACACCCACATCAATACACTCACAAAAGCTACCAATTTCACACCAAACAAAATATATAACATCCAAATTCATGGCTAAACTAAAGAGAGAGTTTAGAGATTTTATTACCTTGAATTTTGCCTTGTCCTAGCCTTGTTTCTTCTTCTTCTCTCTTTTCCTCTCTGACTTTCATGTAAAGGGGGTGAGTAGACTTCTTGGACGACTGCCCTCTCAAGGCTCTCTTTATATATGGTTGCCCTAGGTTAAATTTTCGGGCGTTACATTCTCTCCACCTCATTAATTTGCAACTTAGAAGTATTATAAATTGTCACTAAAGGTCACAATCAATACCGCTGGCAATAATCGTCACTAAAGACTCCAGTTAATTTATATTACCACAACTGCCACTAAAGGAATAACTAAAATTCTAAGATTCACCATAAATTGTATTCTAGGTGCGGGGTATTACACCATGCATATATGAAAGGAAAAATATCAACAAGATTGATAGGTACAAAAGCAACAAATAAATACAAGATTGAACATGACCCTAAGTTAGTAGTTAAGATGCGCTCACGACACATAAGTACAAGATTGAAGGGTATAAAAGCAACAAGATGGGCAGGGAGTAAAAATTAAATAATATTAACTCTCGCAATTTACATTAATATACTTCATGCTCTTCTTCTAAATTAAAAAAGATATGATTGTTAGACTAAATTTGATTTCGTCACTCTCGTTCTCTACGAGAGCATTGTAATATTTGTACTTTCATCGATGATCAAGATATGGAACAATAATAAAATTAGAATCACATTTTACATGGGTGTATTGCATTATTGCGCAAGAGCAACATCTTCAGTGAGAGACACAAGCAAATACACACGATTAATCAAAGGAATTTTTTTTTTCAAGCATCACTATGTAAAAGTCACTGAAAATATTTAACGATCATTAATTAACGACACAGTGAGGTTAATTGTTATATTTTTATAAACGGGTAACAGTCAAAATTTTTAAACTTACAATGCGATGATCAGTTTAATTTGGTACATATTACTTTAATCGATCAAATCATTATCACAGACACTAGAGATGAAGTTAAGCATTTGTTGGAAAGAATTTGATCATACTTTGGTACTTTTAAAGGGCCACTAATCATTGTGAACCATTTTTAAGAGTGGGCTTGTAGCATACTATTTTTACTGGAAAACAATGCAGCAGTTAATGGGCCAAGGGCTAAAAGGGTGTTAAAGATTGATTTTGGAATAGTCAAACCTAATTTAATCTAGATTAGATTAGGTATGTGAGTATTTGGCAACAATGATTAAGACAAATAATCTGCCTCAAAAGGTTCAAAACTGATTAAATCCATAATACTGGAAAGTCAGGATTATGAATAATCATTTTTTTCATAATCAGGTTTAACCTTTTAATTTAGGGATAATATCACTTATATCCCTTAGTTTAGGGGTAAATTACAGTCAAAGATGTAAGTTTCAAAATTTTACAATCGTATGCAAAATGTGAAAATTTTGTATCAGATATACCCACCGTTAGGGTTCCGTGAACCTAATTAACAATTTTTGTTGATATGGCAATACTGTATTTTAAAAATGGCAATATCGTATTTTAAAAATGGCAATACTACCCTCTCCTTCTTCCCATTTCCTCTATCCTCTCTCACAACCACTGGACCACCCAGAACACCAACCAAAACCACTACACATCCTAGTTACTTTGTCCCAAAAATCCTACCCCAACATCATAGTTGCACAAAAATTCACAAACACACTCAAAGCACCATCTGCCCCATCATCAATATCCACTAGCACCACCCACCTCTACCACTTTTCTCACCACTAATTCATATACAATTCCACTCCTTTTTTTCCACTGCTCATCTGCCACTAGTTTCTACCACAACAAATTGTGGTGTTACCCCTCAGATTATCTCTTGATTATATCTTCCACCACCTTGTTAGACGTTGTAAGAGAAGTCTCACCCCTTATTTTTCCATTAACCCCCACCACCCATAAATTAGGCCCAGTTACTATGGGCACCGTCCACCACCACCAAGATGGTTTCTATTATTTCTGCCTACCCGCGACTTTGGATCTGCTAACATGAATGTGCACCTCCCAATCCTCATCGCCACCAGCCGTTGCACAGGCCAATAAGACCATCGCTCACTGTCACTATAGTTGCGGTTGAGTTTTTGCAGTTCCTGCTAATGTGCGCCCCTCTAAAATCGTCGACCACCCACCACGACCCCCAAATGGCCGTGACGCCGGACAAGCCGTAGCAGAAGTTTCTGTCACCGTGCACGACGCAAGAGGAAGCGCTATCCCTGATCGAGGCCTACCGCGAGAGGTGGTACGAGCTATGCCGCGGCTAACTCCGTAGGACCAACTGGGACGTAGTGGCCGCCACTGTGGGTATTCACTGCGCAGGGGCATCCCTTGCGAAGACCTCCGTGCAGTGCTGCCACAAGATGGAGAAGCTCTGGCAGCGCTAATTAATTGGGTTATGTGGATGCCTAATTGGGGTTTAATGTCAAATTTTGTGGGTGTGGGTGTGTGTTTGTGTGTGTCATGTGAATGTGTGTTCTGTGATGTGGGGTATGGGGGTGGGGTGAAGAGTGAGAGAAGGGGAAGAAGAGAAAGAAGGAGAAAAGAAAGAGAGAGGAGGGAGGTTGATGTTGATGGAAGAAGAGAGACAAGAGGAAGAGAGAGAAGATGGTTTGGTCTTGAAGGGCAATCGTGTCGTTTAACACAAAATTTTAACACCATTAGTATTCTGTCTGGTCAATGGATATAAGTGATATAAACGCTAACATGTGTCCTTGATTGTAATATACCCCTACACTCAGGGATATAAGTGATATTATCCCTTTAATTTATCAGACCATCCTCATATTTCTCACAAAAGAATATATCATACCCTTTCAATAATTTGGAAATGTTATTGTACTTAAGCACAAATGTGAGATTGTAGGTGTTTTTAATCTAGAATAAACAAATAAACAACTTTTGTAGGTGGGTGAAAATAGCTTTTTAATAATTTATTGGCATATTATAGTTATTTGCAATTGAAAGTTACGTTAACATTACATTTCTAAAAGGATATTAGAAATTTAATTATTAAGTGTCGATCTATGGTCATTTTATCATAGTGGAATTGATTTAAACACTATTATCCAAACACTTTATTTTTTTTGTAATTTTAAGTTTGTTTACAACTACTTTTGACAAACAGCAAATTGATTTTGCTTCAAGTGGATTAAATCTAGTTTTATAAACTGATTAAGATTTAAGTTGAAATCGATTTCATAGAATCTATCTCAAACTGACTCTAAGGCTCTCTTTATGCCATCTCACTTTATGTATTCTTCACACGGACTAATTTTGGCCCAAGAAGTTCGGGATTCTATGGTTGTAAGTACATATATTTACTTTATGTACATACATATGTACATTCATAAATATATTTATATATGGAGGAAGATAAAATGCCCGCATTGGCAAGTTGCAAACTCTGGTTAATTTCTTTTTTAACCCCTCAACTTCTAAACAGTCATTTAAAACACCTCATACTTTTCAAAAAACGGAAAAATTGACCTATTTCAAGTTTTGAATATGTCATTCTTGATCAAAAGAGAATTCGACCATACCAATCTGGTAATAGAGCCTAATCAAAGGCGAAATCCAATCGAAAAACTCATGAAAATTCCTTGTTTATTAAATCATATGACATGAATTATACACTTAGACCATGGAGTTAGAAAAATTGAGATAACCAAATTATTAAATATAATACTGGATGTATCTAAAAAATTCTAAATATCTGTAGAAATCTAAATAAGATAACATCTCAGATATTATCTTAATTACACAATTCAGACAAGGGGTTAGGAAGTGAAGACCACGTCCTAAATTCAAATAACTTATTACTATACTTTGGAAGTTATGACACTACCAAAATTTATTATAACAACTAAACTTCATAGTATTTGAAGAGGTTATAACATACAGGGGTTGTGAAGCTGAAAGAAAACCTTTTTCAAGTGGCTCAAAAGACACCAAAGATCCCGTACAGGGAATGAGTGCAGGAGAAATAGAAAAAATAATAAATGATTATTTCGACAAAGTAGAAAAAGAAAAATCATTGAAAAACTAATGATGAATGAAATAGATCCAGCTGTTTTAAAAGAACAGCAATATAAACAAGAAGAAAAAAGAGCTCTATCATAAGTAAATAAAGCATCTCCTAATTTAATTTTTGGAACGGAGAAATTGATCCAAATTATGTAGAAGCGTGGAATGCAGAATTAAATTTAAAAAGAAACTCAAAATTTAATAATGCCCCTATAAGGACAAATCTAAAATAAGATGTTGTTCCAAAAAATGGAAGAAATGAACCCGTAAATCAGTACAATATATATCTTGATATCAGTTGTCTTTCGAATACCGAAGAAATAATTGATAATTGAGTGCAAGCCTTAAAAATTATCATAATAGGTGATAATTTAACAGAAATATATGCTATGAAAAATTTTATTTGAGTAACCCAGTAAGGAAACGCAGCTAGGTTCTAGAATAGCATAACAGATAACGAAATGATAATTGAAACCCAAAGCAAGCTTAATATTTTTGAAGAATGAATAATGTTTTATGTAGATAACCTTAAATGAGAGTTCTGCGGAATATCTATAAATAATATAGGTATTCAAGAAAAAATTGTCTTTACAAGTTTGACAAAATTACAAATATATGATATGTGCTATTTTAAAAATACACTTGTAA
This sequence comes from Escallonia herrerae, assembly GCA_033070095.1. Taxonomy (NCBI): domain Eukaryota; kingdom Viridiplantae; phylum Streptophyta; class Magnoliopsida; order Escalloniales; family Escalloniaceae; genus Escallonia; species Escallonia herrerae. The sequence goes on along the minus strand of JAVXUP010002550.1, from coordinate 22,004 downwards.
ATTTAAAAAAATATTTTTACAAGTTAGAACTCAGAGACAGCCTTCACTGGTAAAAGCAATTTATTGCCAAACTCTCTAATCCATTGGACGAGTTAGCAAAAAAAGAATTTGTTAAACTCCCAAATGACAGAATGTTTTGCGATTCCTTAGGAGGAAAAATAGTAGCTGTAGAAGAAGTTTTAAAGAAATATTATACGGAACGACATGCAATAAAAGATATGAAAAAGTTTATATGAGCTATGAATGTTGTTCTTGTAACACCCCGATATTTTTGACGGATTAATTTAAAATTTTTAATGGCGAATATGTTTTTTTAGCATAGATAATTTAATTAGCAAGACGTTTAGTGTACTGGGTTATCTAACAAACCCATTAAAAAAATTTTAGCACATAGACTATAGTAAATAATTTATTTTGGACCTGTTTGTAATAATAGAAAGTTTTGGGTGAATATTGAAAAAGAAAAAAACTATAGAAACTTTAGGGGGGTTTTGGTAATTTTCCAACCTAGGGGTCTCTCTCTCTCTCCCCTATATATATATATATATATATATATATATATATATATATATGTGGTTGCAAGTGGTGTTAGTGTGGATCTGTGTGTGTACACATAAGTGCTGTGTGGGTATGTGGGTTTAGATAGAGAAATAATCGTGAGGGCTATTGGGTTTGGGATAGAAAATAACCACGAAGGGCTATAGGTACACACACAGAGAGAGAGAGGGGGGGGAAGAGAGTAGCCACAAAGGATTACGGTTTGGCGTGCTTGGGCTACGTGTGTTGGTTCTGTGTGTGGTGAGTTTGTGCGTGTGTATGTGTGTGTAAATGGGTGTTATGGAGAGTGTTTGTATGTGCTGGGTTTGTGTGAATGTGTGTGTGAGTGCTGTGAGGGAGTGTGTGCTTGTGTGGGTGTAAAGTGTGTATAATGCATGTACATGGGTGCTGCCGTGGGAAAATCTGTGTGAGTGTGCAAGTGTTTAAGAGTGCAGTGTGTGTTTTGTGTTTAACCATGTGTGTGTGGGGTGGTGAAGGGCTGAAAATTCAGCTGTGAGGTGGTTGTGTTATGTGCTTCCTGTGTGTTTGAATGTGTGTGTATAAGTGTATATGTAACATGTGTGTGTGTGTAAATCTTTATGTCTTTGTGAGGGAAGGAAAGCTGGTAAGGCAGCTAGTGTGTGTGCGTGTGTGTGCTGAATGCATGTGTTCATATAGGCCTTTATGTGTGGGTATATTGTATGCATGAGTGTGTGTCTTGTGCGTGAGGGTGGGTGTGTGTGTAAGTGCTATGTGCATGTATGTGTGCTAAGTGAACAAAGTGTAAGGGTTGTGAGTGGTCTGTGAGGGATGTGAGGGAGTAGAGACTGAGTGCAGAGGGGAAGAAGAAGAAGGGAAATACGAATTCGGTATCGGGTTAACGTTAAAATCAGCACATGCATTGGCCAACCCACGGTTATTGTTAGCACGTAAAACTTTACAGTATAATGCGTTAGGCTATATTAGAATTTGTGGCAAATTTTCATAATTTCTTGAAATAGTGTGTATTTTTAATATATTCTGTAAGTTTGGATTTGTAAAATCTTTTGGAATCTCTAAAACTCATGAAAAAGTTTTGAAAAATTTTGAGTAATGTTTTTGTAGTATAAATAAGTCCCAGTATAAATTTGGTGATTTTTGGAGTTGACTTATTATCATTACTGTATTGCCTTGATTTTAGCAAAACGAATAATTTTAAAATAATTTTGATGCCTTTTAAATTTTAGTTTCAATTTCTATAATTTTTATACATATTTTAGAGATTTATAAAAATTATTGAACTTTATTTTTAGCTAGAAACAATTTTGGCTATTTATGGGTTTTTCTTGCATTTAAAGAAATTATTTTAATTCGAAAATATTCAAAAATATTCAAAAATTTAGAAAATTCATATTTTGACTTTTATTAATCTTTTAAGTTATAAAAGTGTTTTGTTATAATTTATTATGCATTTGGAGCATCGTTACACATTAAAGAGTGTACATGATTTTCGATTAGGTTGGCCGTGTGCGGAACACTCTTTGAGTAGCGTGATTTCGGGATTAGGAATGAGCACATTGTGGATAATTGATATTAGGTTTATAGTATATTAGCAGAGATGTGTTCTAACAAATAAATTATCAATTTAGTTTGATTCAAATGATTATTGATCGAGGTTGTGTAGCATCGCTTAGCTTAGATCGAGGTAACGAAATTCATTCGAACCCTATTTCATTACGCTGAATCAAATGTTTTATTCATAACGTCTTTACGAATTCTATTGAACTCTGATTTTATAATTTCATTAAAGTGTAAGGGATTCAATCCAAAGACCTTTTTCATCAGATTAATCTCATATGTTTAATTCTAAATTATTATCGAATTGCATTGAACTCCAATCTTTTTTTTATTTTTTATGAAAATGTTTTGGAACTGCCCATGAAGCCCTGTCTTGAGCCCTAAAGCGATCGATTGAAATTCTGTTAATACTCATCTGTTTATTGATTCGATCATCGTAAAGCATTTTTAATGGTATTTATTCTTTCTAAATGTTGACATGAGTTAGTAATTTTTGAGTTATAAGGATGGTGCGTATTTTGGCTTATAAGGATGGTCTGTTGGTCCGTGTTGAACTAGTACCTAAGTGGATAGTAAGTGTACATATGCATACGTAAAGCGTATCGAGCACTGCCGGGGTAGCTTCGCTATAGTGAACTTCTCATGTTCAATGTTATCTATTTATGTTTTATTATACCTGAAATGTTTGGACTAACTGTTAATTGAGGGTTCGAGTTGATACTCGTCCTTATGTTTATATCAAAACAGCTGTGGTTTCATTTTAAAAATTATGTGGAAACATGTTATTTGACTTTGAATGAAAAATCGTTCGAATCGCTCGTTTTGTTTAAATCTTTGATTAACCTTACTGGGCTCTCAAAAGCTCACTCTCGTTTGACTTCCTTTCCGTAGGTGATAACTAGCATTAGATTATCTGAGTATGGATTTGAGCCAAGCGTGAGGATTTAAGTTAGTTTTGAACATTAGAACCCCTGCTTGGGTGGGTGAACTTTTCTAGCTTGTTATTCAAAGTTTAAATTCAATTTACTAGTTATGTCTGTACACTGAGGTTGATACATTGATTGATGGTTTAGTTGCTCTGACAGTTTGTCGTATTGTTTTGATGAGGTTGAGGGTTCTATTGTCTTAGTGAAACTAATCGAGCGAGTGTCTAACGTTCCGGAATTCAGGGATGTTACAGTTCTAAAGTCAATAATATGGTAAACAGCCATGGATGTGAAAAAAAGTCAAATTTCACGAAGAGAAAATTCGAGAAGAAAATGTTTGGAAAAGAAAAAAGATATGTAAAAAAATGGAAAAATTTTTGGAAAAGAAAATTTAATACATCAAGAGAAAAACCAAATCAATGGGGAAGATATATTAGAAAAAAATATAATATTCGGTATAAAAAACCTTCATGTCCAAAAGGAAAATCACTTGAAGAGTGTAATTATTACTGGTTATGTGACGAGAAATGACATTATGCAAATAAATGTTCAAGTATAAGATCTTTCTTATATGCTGAAGAAAGATACGAGCTAGTATGGGGACGCGAATTAGATTCTGAAGACGAAACAGAAGAGCTTGTTTCAGAATACAATTACGAGTCTGATAAAGAAACAACATCAGATGATGAAGAAAGTTTAAACAAAACTTTAAACGACATAGGCACAATCTTCTTGATGTTAGAAACCTAGGACCATGAAAAGAGATGATTCTTTTTATTTAATAACATAATTACTTAGAGTGAATCAATTGAAGAAAAACTCCATATTCAGGTCCAGAAGTAAAATGAATATAGAGATCTCTAAAGATGAAACTTCTGTAGGTCATACTAAAGAAAGAATACTAGACATTCCTCTTTTCAAGACAGATAAGGTAAAACAATACCTTAGAGAATAAGTATGAATACTGTACCAGAATACGTACCAATTTTTTCTATAAAATGGCACGTATAGGTACCACTATCGTCTCAGTATCATCTCAAAATTTTCATCAATAATAAAAAACATATATAATACTCATTCATTAGCGGACTACAAATATATACATATATTTCCTACCACACAGTTCCTGTAAAATAAACTGTCTGTCCTACAAAGCTTGAATTAATTTATTTTTCATATAAGCTATTTGTTCCCAAATAGGTTGTTTGTTCTCATACAGTGACATTAGAAACAAATAGCTTATTCAATTAATTACCTCCTTTAGGATTAACCCCCCCCCCCCCCCCTCAACATCTCATTAGCAAATTCGTTGAAGAATAAGTTGTTTGTTCAATAATAACGTCTTTGGGTTCAAGATAAGCTGTTTGTGTGTGTCAAGCAGTACATCATATAGATGAAAGAACGTAATCAAAGCTTTTACCTATGAAGTAAATCAAAGCCAAGTGAAGATTGAAGACTTACCAGGTAATATTTTGTAAATTGTAATGGATATTGTAAGAAAGAGGCTAAAGAGCATAGTTATCAATACCGTACCAGAACCGACCGATGTGTACCACTTTTGCCTTCTACTAGTACGATATCTATTACATTTTTTACCGATCAAAATACTGCTCGTACCGGTTGTACCGGCCAGTACAGGTGATATCGGCTGAAAATTACGTACCGGCCGAGATACTGTGTTTTATATCGATTCCTTAAAAAAAATGTAAAAGTAACAAATTTTGTTAGAAATTTTATTAATTGACCATATAAAGACTAAAAAAACAAAAAACACTCTAAGTTCTTCCATACCAATCAAAGCCTCTGTGCCTCTTGCTCATAATATTCATTTAACTTTGATTTACTTTATACCTGGAAGCTTTGATCATATTCTTTCATCTATGATGTAATGCTTTACACACATGTGCGTGACCACACACACACGCACGTACAAAAATAGTTTATTCTTGAATCTAAAGATGTTATTATTGAACAAACAACTTATTTTTACATAAGAATTTGCGAATGAGATCTTTGAAAAATGGGATAATCCTAGCGGAGGTAATTCAATTGAATAAGCTAGTTAGTTTATTTGAGATGGTACTGAGACATAACTGGTATCAATACATACCATTTCATGGAAAAAACTAACACTCACTTCGGTACAGTATTCATATCTATGCTAAAGAGGCTTTGGTTGATATACTAGAACTTCAAGTTTTTTTCTATTTAGTATTTATATGGTTAATTTACAAAAACTATCAACAAAATGTGTCACTTTTATATTTTTTAGGAGCCGCTACAAAACACAATATCTTGGTCAGCACGTAGTTCTCGACTTGTATCGCCTTTCCCGGCTGGTACAACCGGTATAAAGCAGTATTTTAACTGGTATGAAATATAAGGGATGCCATACTGATAAAAGGTAAAAGTGGTAGGTATCGACAGGTACAGCCAGTACCGATACGGTGTTGATGATTATGCCTTAGAGAAGATATCATTATGTTCATATTGGCATAATACAATTAGTCTTTGTCTATTATTATAGATGGCAGAGATATACTAGTAATCTATTGTTTAATAGATAAATTGGTGAAAAACTTTTGAAAAAGCCCTAATAGGGGGAATCCAAAGTAACTTGTATAACAAACCAGTTTCGTTTAAAACTACACCAAATTACTTCTTGTCCTTAAAAGATCCTTATCTTACTAAAGCATTAGGACTAAAGATTCAGACTCAAGACACGACCGAGTTATGAGAAGTAAGCAAAAATATTGCAATACAGTATCGTCTAGTCTATAGAGTGGTAAATGCCATAAATTTACTAAGTAAATTGCTAAAGAGCAAAGTAGAACTATTTGAACAAAAAAGTAATACTATTTGAGCAGCAAATGCACGGAAGATAAATCCAAAGCAACTATCATGGCCTAAAAAATGGGTGATAGGAGAAGGATTAGCTAGTAAACAACTAGAACACATGCAGACTAAAGGTGTTCTCATCCTTGAAGAACCAAGGAGACATTCCGTCTTTTCTACACCTTCATATCTACAAATCCAAAAGGAAAAGGTGAGGGAAAAATCATAGAAGACTCTACCAAAGGCGAAGAGACTTCTGATGAAGTCATCACAGGGTAAAAAAATAGTTATCATTCCAATCAGGCGAAATATGATATCACAGGTAGAAATCATACATGTAATGACCACAACATCCATACATGACACTGTCAAGAAAAAGCTTAAAAAAAATGTTTGAAAGGAGATGAGCTTGAAAAGAGTATTCAAGTTATTATGAGTGTTATTAAGGGTAACAAAAACCTCCTAAAAGATAAGTAATAAACGAATGACAGTAAGTCTAAACAATTGTTATATGGAATTAAGTTTTGACCTCCAAGGACATCACCTTTATCAAGTAGATGCTCTAGTAGACACCGGAGCATCCTATTTCCTGGTAAGAATGGGCATCTTACCAGATGAAAAATGGATCAAAACAGATCAACTTACAAACATGCGAAAGGCAAATGGCGATGAGTTCGAACCAGACTATGAAGCATATCATATTCCTGTTACAATTAATGAAAAACAATTCATTATATAGCGATCAATCCAATTCGACTCTCTAGATGGCGATTTTCTAAGCTTTCTTAAAATAACCTGAAAATCGACCATTTAATTAGGTAGAGTTCCATATTGAAATACAACGTAAAAAAGTACCGTTGTTAAAATATGTTACTCAAAGATGTAAATATGGTTTTCATCCAGAAAAACTAGGAGAAATCCAAAAACATATCAGGAGTGAGTCTCTCTACGCAGCCCAGCATGGTGAGAAGAAAAAAGCAGACTCTTGGAAAAGGTTACCTGAAGAAGAATTAACCAAAGAAGAGTTACTTAATGAAGAAGTAACCCCAAAGAAGATGAAGGTTGGGTTAAAGAAATAAACCAACATTATCAATACAAATAAGGAAAATAAATTTTTAATCTTGATAACAGAAAAAAGATGTGAAGAAATGATTGTAGTGTTGACTCGCTAAAATTATGGGAAAAGAAAAACCTTAGCAGCATTGACCCTCAAGGATAAAGATTATGTGGTTAACGTAAAACCAATGTGACATAGTCGTGCGATGGCCCAGGAATTTGAAAGATACATTCCTGAAATACCAAACTAAGGTTAATAAGACCCAGCAAGAGTCCACATTTAAGTTTGGTTTCATGGTAAAAAATCATGCAGAACAAGTCAGAGGAAAAGCCAGATTAGTCATAGACTAAAGAGCTTTAAACGCAGCAACGGTCAAATATGGCTATAGAATACCAAACAAGGATATGTTGATTAACAAAATTCAGCTAGCCAACTTTTTCTCAAAGTTGATTTAAAAAGCGGTTATTGGCAAATCAAAATGGAAGAATCATCAATTCCATTAACTGCCCTTAGCGTACCATAACGACGCTATGAATAGACGGTACTACTATATGGATTGAAAAATGCTCCATCTCTATTCGAAAGAAGGATGGATAACATTTTTACAAAACACGGAGATTACTGTGTAGTGTACATAGATTATATATTAGTATTCTCAAAAACCATAGAAGAACGTAGAAATCATCTAGAAAAGATAGCACAAGAATTCATTGATAACGAATTAGGACTATCAACAAAGAAATGTGAATGGGAACTAATCACAATTAACTTTCTAGGATTTAAAATAGAAGATAGTAGAAAAATTATTCTTCAAGATCACACAGCTAAAAACATAAAGCTATTTTCAGAACAAATTAATGATGTAAAACAACTTCAAAGATTTATCAAGTTGTTAAAAATTACGTGAGGAAATTCATTCCACATCCATCAAACCTAACAGAAACTTTAAGTAAAAAGCTTAGAAAAGGAAAATGGATATGGGAAGATGAAGATACCCAAAATCTTCTTTGGATAAAAAGTCAAGTTAAAACCTTGCCAAAACTAAGATTACCTAAACAAGGAGATAAGCTAATCATAGAAACCAATGCTTCTGAAAATTGCTAGGGTGCAGTATTGAAAGCAATTCTCCCTGATCAAACTGAAGAACAGTTATGTGGATGCTAGAGTGAAACCTTCAAAGATGTAGAAACTCGATATCACATAAACGAAAAAGAGTTTTTATCTATAGTAAGTGGAATAAATTTTTTTTACATATTTCTAGTTTCGGAACACTTTCTTATTAGAATAGATAATAGGTGATTTAAAGCTTTCTTTAAGAGAGAACTAAGAGATATTAGTCAAACAAGACTTTAACGATGGCAACAATGATTTAGCTATTATATTTTTGATGTAGAATACATCTCATCAGCTAACAATGTGCTTGCAGATTGTTTAACCAGTGAATTATGCTTTATGATGCATGAAGTTGTAACCTAAAAAAAGACTAGTCAAAAGGCCTTAAAAGAAATGTATGAAGCAAGAGATCCTGAGTTGATATACTGTGAGAACCATCAGGGAAATTTGACAACTACATTATTTTCCCAAAAAAGAAGAAGGACAGTTCTTTGACCTTCACAAATCCTCCCCTAGTAGCAGAAGAAGATGGTTAGGACTACCAAACTATAAGCACTAAAACAAAATTATACAAAACTAAACAGTCAATACCGATGCTTAAGTTTTGGAATAAAGAGAGTAAGGTTAAAACCTTGACAGCAAGGCGCCCTAAACAAATGGGCAAGAAAATAAAAAATTACTATCCTAACAACAAGGATCTAAAGAGAAAAATGGCAACTGACGAAGATGAAAAATCTTCAAAATCAAATGTTACCATAAGACAAGCCGTTGATAACAAAACAAAATCACCAGGGTTATATGCGGAGAGCAAAAATCTCTTTGGACATGTCTGGTACTACCTGAGGGAAAATTACCGAAAAGAGTTACGAAGAACCCTCAGCTAATTAACTGATTGTGTTAAGCACTTAGAAAAAAAAGTAGAAGAAGGAATACTAATTCTACAAGAAAAAGAATTTGATAGTTAGAAAAACTAGAATCATTGCTCTCATCTGATATGACTACGAAAATAAAAGAACTAGCTAGAAAGGAAAATGAACACAAAGAAATCTTTCACAAATCCAAAATGAAAGTGTTCCTGAATTGGGATTATGGATCGTCAAGCCTCACATTACCATCAGACAAGATTGATCTTAAGTGGATTGAACATGGACTCATAGGAAACATTCAAAATAGATGGAGATGATTGGCAACTCATCGACAATCTCCCAGCTATAATCTGATATGCTCTTGGAGTTATGAGATTTAGTCAACATATTATCATAGTCTAGATACCGTCAACCTTGGCAAAATAAAGCAAAACCAAGTCCTACCAGCCATACCAGATTCATTTATTGATTAACTAATAACGGGTAAATGCATTCCTGCTGACCACACAAGGATGAACTATGGAACACATATAATGAGGAGAAAGACAAGATTGCAAGAATCAATTTTGTCCAGCAAACCTTTGAAAACATAGTAGCCGATCCTCAAGAAGCATGTTTCTGCGATGGACGAAGAATATAATCCTAAGGGGATGGAAAGCATTCATAGAGCCCTCCAAATAGGGTCAACAATGGGTAATTAAACTTTATGAATAGTTCAATAGCCAAGGACAAGAAGAACCTGGTTTGCCTAGCCAAACTTTTTGAGCTGTACAAGAGAGTTTGGGACCACAGGATAAGAATGATTGAAATGGACATAATTGCCAGCAAAAAATGACAAAGCCAAGTTGAGAATAGAATAAAGATGTGTGCCATAATAAAATAAAAAGATGACCCTACAAAAAATAATAGAGGATTTTCTCTATTGAAGGATCCCATGTATCTGATCTTTTCATCTATAAAGGGGTCAAAGTAAGAGCTAGAAAGCAGAGGAAGTTTGAGAGAGTGTGAAGTGTATAAGAGTGTGCTAAGAATTAATGTGTGCAACAATAGAAAGAAGCATTCCCATTTGTTGCTCCTATATAAAAATTCCTTTCTAGTATAAATAAGTATTGGTTTGAGTACGACATTTTTTTACTGCACTTTTTAAACCAATATCCTAGAAGCCTGAGAGGATTTGATTATGGCCATTAGTCAATTCTGAGGAACGTAAAGCATGGAGCTGTGTGTTCACTTGGTGAAAAGCTTGGATACTGAAAGCAACAGAAGAAACATGGCAGGCGTACATTCAAGGACCAAGAACAACGTCTCTGTAACTAACATTACATCCTAAAATAACCTTGTGTGATTATATTGTATGTGACAAAGTATTATGGTGCATAAAATTATATATTTCTAAAGTGTTAGGGTTAGATTACAATTACTTTAAAGTATTAGGGTTATCTAGCACTATTGAGGGAGAAGACTTAATCTATATCGTCCATAAATAGCTAATAGACGGTCAGATCGCGTTGGTAGATAAATTAAGTTATCGGCGTTGGCAGTGGATCGCGACCCTATGTATATATATACATATATAAAGGGAGAAGATAAAATGCCAATACTGGTAAGTTGCCAACTCTTTAGCTATTTTCCTTTATAGCCCCTTAACTTCTCAGTAGTTTATTTAAAACACCTTATACTTCTAAAAAAAAACTAAAATTGGCCCCTCTCAAGTTTAGAATATGTAATTCTTGATTAAAGGAGAATTTGGCCACATAAAACCAGTATTAGAGTCTAATCAAAGGCGAGATCCAACCGAAAAGCTCATAGAAATTCTTTGTTTATTAAATCTTATGACATGAATTATACACTTAGACCATGGAATAATGGTTGTATCTCACGAAAAACTGACATAACAGGATCATTAAATTGAATAATGTATGTATCTCACGAAACTCCAAATATATGTCGAAATCTAAACAAGTATATATATATATATATATATATATATATATATATATATATATATATATATATATATATATATATATATATATATATATCAGATATTAAATGAATTACAATATTTAGACAAAGGCTTAAAAACTGAAACCGACGACTTAGCTTCAAATAACTTCTTACCAAACTTCAGAAGTTATGATACTTCCAAGAATTAAAATAGTAACGAAACTTCATTTGTATTTGAAAAAGTTATAGCATATAGCGATAGCGAGAGTGATAGAAAATCCTCTTCAAATGGCTTAAAAGACACCAAGGATCCCATGCAGGGAATGGGTGTAGGAGAAATAGAAAAAAATAATAAATGACTATTTAGACAAAGTAAAAAAAGAATGATCATTGAAAAAATCAATGATGGGGAGATAGATCCAGCTGTTCTATAAGAACAACAATTTAAACAAGAAGAAAAAAGAGCCATATCAGAAGCAAATAAAGCATTTGCTGATATGAATTTATGGAACAGAGAAATAAATCCAAACTATATAGGAGCGTAGAATCAAGAGTTAACTTTAGGAAGAAATTCTAAATTTAATAACGCCCCTATAAGGAAAAATTTTAAACAAGAATTTGTTCCCAAAAAATGGAAGAAATGAACCCGTATATCAATTCGATATATATCTTTAGACCTGGCAAACGGGTATACCCATCGCTGGGTACAGGTAATACCTGGCCGAGTACGTGTAAAAAAATACCAGGTTTTGTCCAGGTAGCGTTTTCATGTACCTATACCCTATCTGGGCGGGGCGGATATCACCTGCGAGTAAATCCATTTTTTTCTCTCAATTTTTCATTTCGCCGAATAAGATAGTTATAACCTTCAACTTTGCATTTTCCCCTATTTTCTTGCAATTTATAATGAACTAATTACTCAAAAAGGTAAGTTAAAGGAAAAGGAAAGAAAAAAGTTCATATCTTCACCAAATTCTTCAAAATAAAAACCACCAGATTCTAAATATAAAAAACTTGAGAACATTCTTAGCTCTGACCATACATGAACCACGGCAGCAATCTTTAATATGAATATCAAGTATCAAAGAAAGAACAAGAACATACATAGACCCTAATTCATGGAAGACCAAAACTATATAAGTATCTATAAAGATTTTTGGGCATAGAGAACTTCATATATTCCTAAGCCATCATTGACAATTATGACAAACAACGAATGGAAAGAAAGAGTAGAAATTGCCATGAGCGATCACTGCCACCGATAAACCATGTCTTTGATCCACCTAAAACTTTTCTTGACTCAGGAAGAGTTTCAGGTGGATCAAAGACATGGTCGATCTGTAAGAAGATCGGCAATCGGTGGTTGATGTCTAAAGATTGGTGATAGGAGAACATTGGCGGTTAGAGGGTGGCGGTCGATCTGTGCCTTGCGAGCGTGATAGTGTGAGGGATAGAGAAGAGCCGGAGAGGGGCGACAGTAGATGAAGAAGCCTAGAATGTTGGTGCTCGACGGCTCGATGCCGTCGGTGGCGTACAGAATGAGGCGCAGCAGTGAGAGACTGAGAAAACGAGAAAGATCTAATGGAAATTTGAAAAGTGAAACCTAATTAGGGCAAAATGACTATATATACAACACACAGGTAAAACCAGGTTACCCTCCAAGAATTCGTGTTATACATTGGTTCCAACCCTTAACCCTCTTATCGAGATTCATCGATATTGAATCAATCGACGCACTTCTAACACCTGTTCCACTTTTGGAAGACCTTGCGTTATATCACTAGATCTTGATTTGTGATATATAAATGTAACTAATGTATCTCCTTCGTAAAGGAGAAAACAATAAATATTTTTTTTATTTTAACCCTACGGAATAGAAGGAATAGGCAAAAGCCTTATAGAAATATTTTAAATTTAAAATGGACCGAATCGAATCGAACTGGAAAAAATGGACCGGTCCGGGTATGTGTCCAATGTCCATAGGTAGCATATTTGGCTGCCTGTACACGTAATTTATTAATGGACGGGGTAGACCCGCGGGTACGGGCAAAAAATTGCCAAGTCTATATATCTTGATATCGATTTTCTTTCGAATACTGAAGAAAATAATCGATAATTAGGCGCAAGCCTTAAAAATTGCCATAATAGATGGTAAGTTAATAGAAAGGCATGCTATGAAACACTTCATTTGAGCAACCCTACGAGAAAACAAAGCTAGGTTCTAGAATAATGTAGAAGATAACGAAATGATAATTGAAGCACAGAGTAAGCTTAACATTTCCCAAGAATGGATAATTTTTTATGCGGATAACTTCAAACGAGAGTTTTGAGGAATATATATAAATAATATAGGTATTCAAGAAAAATTTACCATCACAAATTTGACAAAGCTACAAATATGTGATATGTGCTATTTTAAAAATTACACTTGTGAATATAAAAAATAGTTTTACAAGTTAGAACTCAAAGACAACCTCTATTGGTAAAAGCAATTTATTGCCAAACTCCCTAAACCATGGGGTGAGTTAGTTGAAAAAGAATTTGTTAAACTCCTAAATGATAGAATGCTTTGCGATTCCTTAGGAGGAAGAATACCAGCTGTAAAAAAAGTTCTAAAGAAATATTGTACTGAAGGACAAGCAATAAAAGATATGAAAAAAGCTCATATGAGTTATGATTGTTATTCTAAAGTCGATAACATGGTAAAGAGTTATGATGTGAAAAGAAACCCAACTTCATGAAGAAAAAATTCGAGAAGAAAAAGTTTGAAAAGGAAAAAGGATATGTGAAAGGATAGAAAATTTTCAGAAAAGAAAATTGAATCCATCAAGGGAAAAACCAAAACTACGGGGAGATATATTAGAACAGAAATCTAATATTCTATATAAAAAAACTTTCATATCTAAAAGGAAAATCATCACATGAGTGTGATTGTTGTTGGTTTTGTGGCAAAAATAGACATTGTGCGCATAAATGTCCAAGTAAGAAAAGAAAGTAGAATATAAGATCTTTCTTATTCACTGAAGAAATATACGAGCCAGCATGTAGATACAAATTAGATTCCAAAGACGAAACATAAAAGCTTGTTTTAGAATATGACTATGAGTCTGATGATGAAACAACATCAGATAACGATTATGATGCACCGCCTCGAAGAAAATCCCAAAAGTTTTTTAGGAGTCGCTATCTTGTTTAATTTGAAGAAAAGGAAATATAAGAAAAGCGCTAAAAAATGACTTGAAGGTGTCTAAAAGGACGACTAGCCTATCGGAACCGGGAGAAGGATTCGGGGACTAAGTTATACAATGGGAAGGTATTAAGCAGCCACCACGCCCTTTCGGTCTCTACTTCATTTCTAATGATTTTTGGCCTAAAGAACACGTAGCATGTACAATACAATAAGATTCACCCTAAGTTAATTTTCATTATTCTTTGGCTTGGACTCGACAATAGGGCTCAAGTGGCCTACGTATTTGATCGGACTAATCGGAATCAAAACCACCGTAGTTCGACACAGGTCCTATAAGAAGTAATCTACACTTCAAGCTTCGACTTAGACAAAGAAAATGAAAATAACACTTCTTTTGTTGTTTTGACATGAAATGCGACCATGAGAAATAAAAGACAGTCTATATGAGTCCGATTCCAAGAAAGCTGGTTAAGGTTACCTCGCGATGTAGCTTGCCTTGATGACTCGGGAATGTTTGCCATTGGATCCATAATGCAAAGAACAAAGCAACATTTTTAGAGTGATTTGAATGGTCAGGATTCTCGAGAGAGGTTGGTTGTCACTTTAGAAGGAAATGGCGTGCAAATTCTAAAGAGAATAAGCCTTTTGACCTAATGATTCTCCCTTAAAATGGAGGTCAAGACCCATTTTTATAGTGCTCGGGGTCGCAGAATCTGATAAGATTGGCAATCCCAATCTGCATCACTGGAGATAAGTCTGAATAAGTGATAAAATCGCAAATTGACAAAAGTCAACTAACTAGCTTGTTAGTAAAAAAACCGGCCAGTTCACCCTATTTATTAAAAATATTTTTCAAAATTTCAGGACATTATCTAACCCTAATTTTGAAAATATCTCTGAAATTATAAATGAGATGTGTCAGATTTGGGATAGGTCATTTCTTAACCAACAATTAGATTTATTTGATCTTTATCTCAAGGATAAATTATAGATTATTTCCCCAAATCATCTACAAATTACATCACTTAGAATAATCTAGACCATGGACCATACTTAACCTAAATGGACTGGACTAATGCAATGGACTAGACTGAACATGTAATGAATTGGATTGGACAATTGAAGTGGCCTGGACTAGACCATTTAACTGGACTAAATTAATTAAATAAAACTAGACTTAATTAATTAATTAATTTACATTACTAAGCCCAAATTTAATTATGCCTTTTAATAAATAATAAAGCCCCTTAAGAATGGAGCGCGCTGCCAGGCAAACATCACGAAAAGAGAGGGATAACTATTTTGGTAGTGAAAATACGGGGAAAAAAACCACGTGACTCAAAGATAGACTTAAAAGACTCATATAGATCTGGGGTCGGACCTTCATAGGCTTCCTGTGTATCCTCCCAGAAGGAATCAAACCAACATAGTTCGATGAAATAAATATGTTGTTCGAAGTCGGAGCCAACAGTAACAATGATTGGTCATCAAACAGTATTTAGCAAGGAAGTTTTGCCCATTACCGGAGCCACCGAATCAATTCAAATGGTCAATGGACAAAACTCATGTCTAGTAACCAGAGCTCCCAAATCGATTTGAAATAGTCGTCTAAACATGTAGAAGAAAATAGTAGATTTGTTTATTACTGGAGCCCCCAAATCAATTAGAAAGGGTCGACGGATGATATACTAAAGACAATTTTTGTTGTTATCGGAGCCATCAAATCGTTTTGGGTGGTTGACAATAAAACTTATGTTTAGACACTGAAGCCCCCAAATCAATTTGATAGGGTCATCGAGACATAAAAGAATCTTCTATGTCACCGGAGCCTCCGAATTGATTCAAAAGGTTCGACATATAGGATGGCAAGGATTTTTACTATTACCGAAGCCCTTAAATCCATTTGAAAGGGTTGATAGACAAAATGAAAATAACTTTGAATGTTAACAGAGCCCCCGAATCGATTCAAAAGGGTCGAGGAACAAAGTGAGAGCTTAACTGGTAACCAGAGCTGGAAATGTCATAATGACATTGGATTGTTGGACGTGAAGGAGTCAGTTCGCTTGATGAAGAGACACTGCTGTAACTGGCAACAAAACATGGAATCATGTATTAGCCTTAAAACGTACAAGAGTCGTTGGTAGAGCGATAGATAAAAAAAATATGTGTCGTGAACTCACTCAAGGATTAGATGTTGAACTTGCACAAATAGGCACGCAAGCATACAAATACTTGACAATAGCTCCCGCGAGCGAATGAAGATATATCATGCGACAATATACAGGCAGGCAAATGCAAATTTATACTAATGGTGTCAATATTCACTGCACAGAAGCATGCATTCCAATTTTTTCCTTTGAAAAAGCTTGAAAACCTGCCGGTTGGTCAGACCGGTAAGAGGTTTGAAATTTAAATTGAAAACTGGCTTATTAGTGAGCAGGTTTTTTGAAAACTTTTGAAAGTTGGCATAAGAACCGGCTGGTTAGTCCCAGACTTTGCGATTTTTGAAATTTGAAGAGCCAAAAATTGGCCAATTAGTCGAAGACTTTAACCGACTTAAATGACAAAACCAGCCAGTTTTGTGCGCGAATTTAGGGTTTTTTTTTTCAAAATACTTCCAATTCAATCCCACTCTAATCTCTCTTAGATTTCTTCTCTCTAGGAGCCCTAGGTCATTTATCCTAGCCTTAATCATACTCCTAGTCAATAAATACAACCAATCCCTTCTCTATCTCTCTCAATTTTGTATAAACATGACCCAAGATAGAAAAAATCTCCAAATTTCAACCGAAGAATTGAACCAATGATCGTTTATTGCTCACCCTAAAGTAGGGCACTCACCTCAGTGCCCACTACTTTGCGAAGGATGTATGTTTTATCGTTATTTTTCTTCTAGACATACACTCTTTCACCTTGCTTCACACATACACACTCCATGCCCATGCACAGTAGGTCCCCATGCTTTAAGGTTTTTATGCACTTCTTTTATAAACCAGATGGATCCCTAGATTTCTTTCTTTGTTTTGCGAATTTGTAGCCTCTCCCCATGAATATGCGATGTAGGAGTTCCCCAAACCTTGTGAGAGATTGGTGGGCAAAACCCCCCATCCCAGTGGTCATTATGGGCTTTCGTCCCTTTTTTGATGGATTGCATGTTTTAACCTGGAGCAAGAAACATCTTCTATGTCTTGCCAAGCATTGGTGGGATTCCATCAACATTTTCCATATGCCATTCGGGGAGGCCACGACCACCCCGTTGGATTTTACAAGCATCATTGGTGTTTGTTGACAAAGGATCCCCGTACTTTAGGCCCATAAGCTCGATAAGGATCATGATCTTGTGGTCCATTTACTCGGCTACCAACCATCCTTCAAGAAGGGTGGTTTGATACTTTTGGGTTCCATCCGAAACCACAATGAGCACATGAATCTGGAGGGGGTGAGCTCGTAAGCGATCAATCAGTTCATCCAAGATTTTTTTGCTCTACACTCTTGGGGAAACCCTATTTAGCAATAGGGACGACTCTGTCCAGATATGGTACTTTTGAGCCTTTAGGGTGATTGAGGAGATTGGGGAGTACGACTGGGGTACTCCCACTCTGGCTTATTTGTACCAACCGATGAGTGTTATGTCCCAGAGGCAGTTGCTTAGCTTCATGGGATTTTGTGATGTCTGAGAGGTATGCCTAAACTCTTTCATTATTCTCTAATAATGCCAATGCTTATTCTTGACATATCCTCACATGCGTTATGCTTGTTCTCATATTTGGGCTATTGAGATTCTGGGTTCTCGCGCCCCTCAATTGGCAAAGGCGGCTCCTGCTCTAACTACATCAGAGATGACCTAGTGGAACTTTTGAGACAAGCGGGCTAGGGTCTTAGAGTTTGTGCATCGAGGCAGTATTAATGGGTTGAGAGAGTGCTCGGTAAGCAAGCTTATTAGTTCATACAATTTTCTTTCTAAATGTGCTTATCAACTTCTCACATTTATCTTTCTTAATTTAGGAATCCCTGTCTCGGTAGTGGCACAAGGTGGGAGACTATGCTGAGGAGTTAAGCCATACTTGGGGCCAAATGCTATTGGTGGGACCTTTGTAAGAGGAGTTCTACATTGGAATACGGTAATTCCTCAGCATCATTTAGAGGGTATGGGCTTCAGGATACTGGCGACTCCTCTTGAGGAGATGTATTGCACGACAGAGCTAGATCGGGGGCTGAAACAAATAATGCTTAAAGGTATCCCAAAGTCGTACTTACGGTGGCAGAATGATCCTCAGACATATGAGGTCTTCGATGAAAAGATTTGGCACCCTCCCTCAATTTGGAAATGCTGAAAAAAATTCAGAGGTAGAAGACGGCCAGGATAAGAAGGGAAAGGGGAAAAAAGAAGACGACGTGGCCGAGGTTCTTCCAATCCATAAATGGACGGTGCCGTACTACTCCAAGGGCGACCGGAGAGAGATGATGAGGTATTTGGCCTTAAAGAATTGGCTTGAATCCATACGGTAATTTTTAGAATTAATCTTATTTTATTTCTCCATGTTATGCATGCAAGGTCTTGACTTGGTGCTTTTTCTATATGTAGGTCCCTGCTCCTTACTCTAAGATGCTTACAGGATGATAAACAACATGAAGGGCATGGTGTCCAGCTATTGAGACATGCTCTCTGTGTACGGGACTTTGGAGGGAGGTATAGAGATGCCTATTCTCACTCCCTCGTTGCCACCATCGAGAGGTGGATTGAGCGGTTTGCCAAGCTCGGCAGAGCCCCCAGCCCCTGCTACTACTGCTACTGCTACTTATACCCCTCGGCAACCTCAATCATTCCCAAGGGCAAACGTGTGAAGAGTATTACAGTGAACTGGCCTTGGACTTGAGAGTCTCTGAATCCTAGACCGCCACCGTCTAAAGGGAAAGAAGTTGTTACTGGTAGCAGAAGGAAGGCTCCATCTCCATCATCAAAGAGGCCAATGCAAAAGTCATCTCGAGCTCCTGAGAAAGAGGACTATACAGGGGGTGATGGGGAGGAAACGGAGGAAGAGGAAGCCAAACCAGAGGCCGAGGAGGAGCCCAGCGCAGAAATCGAGGAGGAAGCCAGAAGGCCTCAAAGTCTAGTCGTGAGGAAGTGCCCACCGTTTGGAGATCCCAGAGAAAGCCTTGAAGACTGCTGCTGTTAGTTCTGAGGCCTAGAGTTAGCCCTAGAAGTTAGGACATTTGTTAGAGTCCTTTATGAACAAAACTTTAAACAATGATGTTTTAAACATTTATTTTTCTGTGTTGTCAGTTAATATCTACTAGTTAGTTTCCTATGATAATGTATATTACAAGTATATGCTCACACACATGCACACAAAGAAGGAGAATAGGCCTGGAATGAATGACAACTGGAGTTTGAGAATTTGAGAATCGAGAATTGAGGTTTGACAGGTACAGGGTTTGGCATAAAAGTAGGCAAAACCTGTAAAAATTTAACCAAGATTGACTAACCGGCAGTTTAGTCAGTGACCAAAAATATTTTCGACGAAAACCAGCCAGTTAGTCAAAACTTGAATTTTAAGCCAAACCGGCTAGTTGGTAAGAAGAAAATTAAATTTTCTTGAGAGAACCAGACGGTTGATAAAAAACATAGACCATTATGTGTTCAAATTAAATAAGAAAATCGGCCGGTTAGCGGAAAATCGGACGATTTTTTCGACAAATTTTTATGTTTTGTTTTTCGACTCCCAACTCTATACAAATTAGAGTTGCTCGACTATATATATTTTGGAATGGTCCTTTCAGAACCAAATTTGTCCATTCTCCTCTTTTACAACTCTCAATGGCTTTCAATGATGATCCTACGATCTTCGAGTCCAATTCCGTGCATTCTCAAACTCCTCTAACAAGATCGAATTGATCTATCTGGGTGGGAGATTCAAACTGAAATCCATAATGAGCTTGTAAACTCTGGGAAGTTGAGGATTTAAACTAAACTCCTTCAACAAGATCAAATGAAGTATTCGACACTCTTTTTTCTTTTGCTGTTGAATATAAAGTGTCTCAGTGCAATGAGTAACAAGTATTTACAATGTTGCTTAAGTTATTGAAAGATGCATTCTCTAGAGGTGAAACATTACCGAAGTCAATCTACGAAGCTCGAAAGATAATTGGGAATTTAGGGCTTGATTATAAGGAGATACATGCATGCCCCACTGACTGTATGATATACTGAAAAGAGAAAGCTTATGAGCACGAATGTATACATTGTCATACCCCTAGATATAAATAGTCAAAGGCTATACGAAATGATGATGAAGTTAAGGAAACGGAGATACCCGCCAAGGTAGTGAGGTACTTCCCTTTGATACCAAGACTTCAGAGGTAACCTATGTTTCCAAAGACAACATCTCTTATGGGGTATCATGCAGATAAGCGTACTGATGATGGGGTTATAAGGCATCCTGCTGACTCTTGTGCTTGGAAACATTTTTGACGAACTTGATCCAGATTTTGCGAGTGATCCACACAATGTAAGACTTGGATTATCTTCAGATGGATTTAACCCGTTCAGAAGTATGAATATAGCTCACTGCACATGGCCAGTAATTTTGATTCCATATAACTTGCCTCCCTGGAACTGCATGAAACACGATACATGATGATGTCTTTCTAATAGATGGTCCTCATGGACCAGGTAACGACATAGATGTGTACTTGCGTCCTTTGGTTGACAAGCTCAAGGAATTATGGATTGGTGTAGAAACTTATGATGCAGCTAATAATCAAATGTTTAAGATGTGCACTTCATTGATGTAAACGATAAGTGATTTTCCAGGATATACAATCTTGTCGGGATATAGCACGAAAGGGAAGGTGGTGTGTCCTTTGTGTCACAAGTACACAAAGTCTCGGCGTCTGCGTCATGAAAAGAATGAGTGTTATCCGACACATCGTAGATAGTCGAATCAGGGGCATAAGTTTCTAAGAGATGAATCTTTTGATGGTATAGTTAAATTAGATCAACTAAAGTCTATGAGCAAGTAAAGGACATAAAGAATGAGTTTCATAAGTGTAAAGCTCAAGAAAGGAACAAGAGGAAAAGAGACAACGATGAGGACAATAATGAGGCACATGATTGGAAAAAGCTAAGTATATTCTTTAAGCTCTCTTATTGGAAGGATAATTTGCTACGCCACAATCTCGACGTGATGCATATTGAGAAAAATGTAGGTGATAACATACTATGGACGTTGTTGAATATGGACGGCAAAGGCAAGGACAATTTAAATTCTTGCAATGATCTAAAGGAAATGGGTATTCGAAAGGCACTGCATCCTCAACAACGTGCTGGTAACAAATTTATTTGCCACTATCATCTTTCATATTGGATAATAAGAACAAATATGATATGCTGAAAGTTTTGAAGTGGGTTAAAGTCCTAGATGTTTATGCTTCGAATATATCACGACGTGTCAGTCTTCAAAACAAAGTATTTTGGGACTCAAAAGTCATGACAACCATATCCTTACTCAACAACTACTTCATATCTCCTTGTGAAGCGTGTTGCCGAAGAACGAAGTGAAACCTTTGATTGAAAAAGTCAAGTATGTTGATGAATTGACCGTATTCAATCACGAATTGTGCTTACACTTTGCCACGTTGAAAGGATATTTTTGCCATCATTTTTTGATGTCTTGGAGCATTTGGTTATTCATTTAGTTGAAGAAGCTTTGATAGGTGAACCGCCACAATATCGTTGGATGTACCCTATTGAGAGGTATGTTATTGCTTCCAAATTTAGTTTTGTGTTATTTGTTAGTTATGGCCCACATGTGATAATTTTCTTTATAGAGATTTCATTTTTTATTTGGCATTATAAATACCTTTTCACTGTTAAGGGCTATGTAAGGACTCGAAGCCGTCCAAAGGGCTCAATCATGGAAGGATACTGGTTAAAGGAGTGCGTCACATGTTGCTCAAGGCATCTAAATAACAAT